>NTHP01000159.1:342705-360007 GCA_003416845.1 Oplegnathus fasciatus
ACACACACACACACACACACACACACACACACAATACAGGTGTGTATTCAGGTGACTTGTGCTGCACTGCTGCACCTGATCAGTTCTTCCCCATCCACTGCATTGTATATTGACTTAAAGCAACTGGTCTACTGGTGCAAAAGCTGCTACATAGTCTTCTAGTTTGCACAGAATTTATGCTACTGACAGTGTCACAGTGTGTTAAACATGAAAAGGAAACACAAATGCATCCATCATAAAGTTAATCCCCTCTTGAGTGGCCTCTTGAGAATCAGACACCTCTTGGAGACTTAAGTGATGGTGGAATGTTGTTTAAAGTCAGGAGAGGTCGTACAGGGGGAAATTCGTGGGGTCTGATGTTTGGCAACAGGCCGGCATCGTAGCAGGAGGAACACAGGAAGTGATGCAGTTTTTGTCCTCATATTTTAGGGTTCCCTGGACGTCACACACCAGCAGTTTGATCTTGGCTATGACTCAGAATCCTAGAGATTGGGGGGAAAGGATACAGAGATTGAACAATTATCATCTACATTCTCCATTGATTTACTCGAGCACACATTTTATGCTATATAGCCAGACATCTCTGCTAAACATGAGCATTTACAAACTGAGTGTATCTGCAATATCCTGCTGGTTTATACATAATCGGATCTCTTTTAACTTAGTTCTCCAATCAACCTCTAGAAGAGAGACAGAAAAGGGATGTGGCTGAGGGAAAATCAAATAAGTACTCCTTAGTGATGAATGGAAATAAGCTCCTTTCATGCTTGACAATTGGATCATTGAATGGTCCCTGTAATTTTGTATTGATTCAAAAGCACCAACATAGTCCAAGTTCAGTTCCAACTACCATGTACTGCATTAGTTTTCCTGATCAAGATTGGTTGATGTTGGAACTATGATTATCTAAATTCTAAGAGGATCTTTGGGGAGACACAGCAGATAAATCTTGATATTTGTAAAACAGATTGAGGGGAGGAGACAAGGCCATTGAATCTAAATACATGGGATTTAAACTTCTCTTTTTCTCTACCCAAAAAAGCTGATGTGCATGAAATACCAACGAGTTATAAATCAAATGTTTCAGAGGCAGCTTGCAGAAACTAGAGCTGCTGATCCAGCACTGTGGAGAGACGTGTTTAGTGTTTGAGGAAGTTGGGACTGACAGCAAACCTCGTTGGCTGGCTGTGTCTTCAATTGTGCATGCATCTATTAGTGTTCATGTGTCACACAGCCAATAATGCCTAGATACTCTCCCTTACTTTCACTGAGGGTTGGGAACTGAGCCCGAGGAATGCAAACACGGTGTTGTCCTCCTTAGACTGGAAGAAGTCTTCATAGTCCTGAGGGGAGAGACAAAAAATGAGGATGTTGAGTGTTACATAATCTCTACAAGTTTGAAAGATGGTTGTAAACATCCCTGCCAAATAGTCCACCGCTGCTTTCAATATAATTCAGTGGCCATGACATTGCAGAGTAATGTTGGATTACCTTGGCCAGTGAGAGTGACGGCAGGCAGAGCAGATAATCTGCCCCATCCATAAAACTGGATTACGACAGGATTACACAGTAGCGTGCAAAGTGGAAGCACTAACTGATCGAACTCATTCACCAGCATAGTTAGCTCAACTATGTACTGACTTACATTGATGTGAACTATTGGCAGAACCAGTTTGACCATTAACAACAATCAATGTATATAAAAACTCAATCTCATGGTCTCCACCTTTAAAATAAATTCTAATCTTGTGTTCCTGTGTTAAAGGAGCAGTGTGTAGGTTTTAGGGGGGATCTGAAATGGAATATAATACTCATAATTATGTTTTCATTAGTGTATAATCACCTGAAACTAAGAATCGTTGTGTTTTCGTTAGCGTAGAATGAGCCCTCATATCTACATAGGGAGCGGGTCCTCTTCCATGAAGACCGCCATGTTGCACTGCCATGTTTCTACAGTAGCTGAGAACGGACAAACCAAACACTGGCTCTAGACAGGGCCACCTGAAGGCCACCGTAGGTTCCCCTACATGCTTGGAAAGAGAGGGATGAGGGGAGGGGTTTTCAGTTGATTGCAATCTGCAACCTCACCACTAGATGCCACTAAATCCTACACACTGCTCCTTTAATTGTTCAGTTATCGCTTGTTATATGCTAAATATATGTTTTAAAAAAATCCTTTTTGAGCGTGGTTTAGGCTGTGGAATGCGGTTGAGGTCTGAATTTCTCATTTCTCCCTCACCCCCCACCTCCTGATCTACAGTAAGAAATTGGGTGAAGGAGGTGTAGGTGGACACCAACAGTCCATCTTCAGCTCCGTATCGCTCCCTTCTTGGCACTGGGCGACATGATGAATATTTCTATAGACTTCACAGGGCGGTAACAGTTGCAATGCAACACAGATGCATTGTAGAAGGACGCAATATGCAAATGAGGGTTCAAAACATTCAACAAAGGCCTTTGCAGATATTTCATGAGATTGGAAATGCATTTGACATTTTGTTTATCCGTAAGAATACATGTATTGTGTTTTGGTGAGAATCAATGAAAACTCCATATTCTATCTTTAAAGAACAGATGTGCAAAAATACTCTAAGACAGAATGCGATCCAGAGCAGAGTTCTCCATGAAAACAAACAGAAATTAGTTCCAACAATAAGTCCCGAGTGTACAGAGCTATATAATGGATGGTAGCTCATTCTAAACATTAGAAACAAATATCCATCATACCCCACAGTAACGATCCTCATTGAAGATCTGTGGAGGCAGTGGGTTGCCTTTCTCCGGCTGTTTGTCTCTGGGGATGTTACGGTACATCCAGAGCCTCTGTTCTTCCAGCATGGTGATGTCTACTTCCTGGAAGCTGATTCGATTGGCCTCCAGGAAGCCCACAACTGCCTGCTGATGCTTCTTTACCTGGAGAGGTCAAAAATAAATGAAACAAAGAAAGAAAGAAGGTGGAGGAGGGTTGGTTTGGGAGAGATGGCCAAGCAGAGTGGAACAGATACAGATGTACATTAAAAAAACTCATAGAAAAAGAAAAATGACAAGGAACAAATGTACATATTACACAAAGGCATAATCTTATATTGCCTTCATGTCTTCATGTATGGGCATGTGTACATAAAGTGCATCTGGACACTGCACTGTATATGTATATGACATCCCCTCTGTCTCCGTATACTCCTCTTAGCCACTTGGGTGTTTAATACACTCCTGCAATGATGAACGGTAAGCTGACACCCACTGAAGCACAGCAGGGTTCCTCTTTCACTCACAATCACTCACACACACACACACACTCACTCACACACACACACACACACACACACACACACACGTGGAGTGTACTATATGTATTCACTGCATAGTGACTCCATTGGTAATAGGGACATTAAGAAGGATTATTGATTAGTGGAAGAGCTTAGGTTTAAAATTGGAAAAGCTGACGTCCCTTTCCTATACAGTATGCTGTGACCTTATATCACATCAAGACAGTTCACTAGACTTCAGGAGAGGCTACACACTGAAATTAACAATTATTATCTAATTGATGAATCTACTATTATTATTGTTCTATTCTAAGAAAATAATGAATTAGGATGTTTCCTGTTTTCTTTCCCATTTGTGGTCTGTGGGATGGATGGATGTAACAGCTCCCTATGGTATTGTCCTATGTGCTCTGGGACGCTCTGTGTGTGAGTGAAAGTGCATGACAGTATTTGTGAATGCTGAGAGAGAAAAAAAAAAATCCAAGGATAATTTTAGAAGACAGAAAACTCCCACGGAAAGGGAAGGTCGTAAACACACATCAGACACAGAGTCATTCTCCTCTCTGTCCTGATGTTCTACACTTTTAAAGGAATAAAAGCAATTATGATGATGATTGATTTTCACTTTATCTTTGTCATTCACATCTAGCTTGTATTATTTCCAGTTATTCAAAGTTATTCATTAATGGCTTCTACCTGTAATATCCAGTTTGTTTATTCATTCATTCTGTTCTGTCATTCTGTTTTTATCATCTAATGCGTTCTATCATGGCGACTCAAATTCGGTCAATACAGTATGTATGCTTGAGCATTCATTAGCATCACAAAAGGGCTGATTATTCAAAACAATCTGGTGGAAAGACAGTGTGAACAAATATAAACAGGGGCTTTTATTTTGGGGCTGGATACCGTCATTTACTATCCAGCACCCTGAAAACATTTTTCTAGGAATTCTGCCTTTCATGGAGAAGATAAAAAAAAAAGGAATGATATCGGCCCTGTGTGCCTCCATTATTTTAGTAATGCTGAGGGCCACAATAGAGCTATTGTTTTACCTTAAAGACAGGAAGGGATTGTTCTGGACTGTCTGTTATAGACACACACCCAAACAAGACTGCAAATAATCAGTGATTCTCCTTCATAAAACAGCTTCATCTGGACTCTCACAAGGAAGTAAATGAATTGCTTGACTGTCTTCAAAGAGGGAAATACCTGTTTGCTCTGGTCAAAGGTTAAAAACTCCACATAGAATCACTGTTAGTTCCTGGTCTGAGTCTATACTGTATGTCACATTGCTGGTCTCCAACATAGTATAAATGATACGACCTTCCTCTGAGCAGAAAGCCAGGCAGCATGAGTCTAAATAATGAAAGAGGTGCCCCCGGTGAGGGTGAGTGTGTGTCAGGGGACGGATGAGTTCAGATTTGTTTTTTGAGTATGTGTGTGTATGCATGTTGGATTAAAGACATACAAACACTCATTACAGTATACGAGCATGCATGCATTGTTTGAGAGCACTTTCTGAAATGTAGGGATTAACTGGAGGTTAAGACTAATCCTTCAGTCGCAGACAGAGAGAGACAGAGAGAGGGACACTTGTTCTTTGTTGGAGCTACAATACGCTGTGAACAATAAAATGTTGTTAAGAAACAAATCTGAATATCCTCAACTCCTCTCCAGAAAGAGGTGAAGAATGTACCTAACATTACCCCTACAAACTATTTTCAACTTGTATTGCACATCCTTTGTCGAGAGGAGGGATTACTATGCTTTCTAAGCATAAAATCATTTCTTAGATCAGATAATGTGAGGATACATAGTGGTGACTATTATTAATTATTATTAAAGACTTAATTTAGTAGGGCATTAGGAATTAGAAAAATAACAAAGAAATGTAAAATCTGACAAGACTGAACCTGATACATACCCACTGAGGAGTGGGGGATAACCTAATTTGTACTTCATTCATTCTGTGGTGATGATTTCCGCCCCACTAATCCGCTGTTGTTAAGCTGTTCATTTTTATGAGGACAATGTAGTGTTTTGATTGTTAGTTTCCCCTTGAGTCTGTCTTTTTCTGCTCACATATTCCTGCTTGTGTCGCGCCTGTTTGTTTTCCAGACTTCACTATCTTTCGCAGTATTATCGTCTTCCTCCATCTCCATTTCTCACTTCTATAGTCCCTCTCTTTTCTTTTTCTTTTTTTACTCGCACACATCCATTTCACTTTAAATCAGCCGAGGGACCCAGCCGCACCTTTCCTCTTGATTCAATCACTTGTAACTCAATTCAAAAGCAGTCTGAGTGAATTACATTCACATGAGCTCAACACTCGCATAACTGACCCAAATGGTGGACCTATTCAAGCGTGCTCTGTGTGTGTGTGAGAAAGAGACTGTGTGTTTTGAATGTATGTGTCATAGGGTTAAAAATAACTCCTTTGTAAACGCTCAAAGATTGTGCTGCCCTCTTCTAGAGCATGATAATATAAATATATTACTCATTTGTCCCATTACCTCAGACTTGAAGCATCCACGCAGGAGTGTTGTTTGATGATTTTCTGCTCATACTCGATATCAGCTGGCCCTTCTCAACGGCATGTGCCTGTTGTTTCCCAAGAGGCACCACAGGACTAAAGCTGCAACTAACTGTTAGTTTTAATGTGGATTCTTTTGATTAATCCATTTATTGTTAAGTCTATAAAGTGTCAAAAAAATGGTGACAAATGCGAATCTTTTCAGAGCTCAAAGCAACATCTTCAAATGTATTTTTTGTGTCTGACAAACTGTCTGAAACATATTCAATATACGGTATAAAGCTGGAAAAATCCTCACATCAGAGAAGCTGAAATTTTCTCTTTGATCAACGAGTCAATGAATCATTTAAGCACTACACAAGAGCCACAGTAAATGGCCTTCTTGTCAAGTATACTGACATAAATCAGTCTTATGTATTTAAAGTAAAGCCCTTCTGCATAATACTGCTGCTCAGCTGTAGGAGCCCCTCCCTAGAACATCTCACAACACAAAAAAAGAGTAAGGTTACTCCAAAAAAGGACAGAGGTATTGATCCAGAGGTGCGCCTCTCCCTGCTCCTGATGATGGTTTCACGTTCATTATTTTCTTGACTATGTCGAACAGAGATACACTGATTCTATGTCATTTCTATGTTCCAGTTATTTTGTCCATCCCTGTACAGTACATGCTGGGGTAGTGCAGATGGACCGCTCCTGGCTTGTTTGCACAAACAGGTACTTTGCTCTACCTATAGGAGGGAGACGTTTTACAAGATTTTGTTATTTATTAAGCTTCTACACAATGAAGGCACGTCAGGTGGTATGCTGTTTAAAAGAAAAATGTAAATCCTTATTTTAAAATACATCTAACAGAAAATCAACGGGCTCACTTGACACATGCATTGCACATAATAAATGTACCCTGCCAATTAAAAATGTGCATCTTAGTCAGTGAGTGACCTGCTGAGTCTGTCTGAGTGATGCTGATTACTTTCACTGCTTGTGAACAGTCTGAAGTCGACAGGCGCACTCACAGTCCAGTTACATAATGCCAATAAACACTACTCCGCGGTTTTGCGAGCATAAAGATTTCCACATTATAAAACACCTGCATCCCTTATATGCGACTGTCAACAAGCTTGAAGATACATTTGCAAACACTCACCGCGACAGAGCCAGTTGAGGAGGCGATGTAAACCCTGATGACCATTTTAATCCCAAATTAATGTCAGACAGTCGACAAACAAACTGTTTGGAGGCAGCGAGTCTCGTTTGAATCCCTAAAATAACAAGAGTAGACTTTAAACTGCAGGCTGAGTTGTTTCAGATGAGAGAGGACACGCTTCTCCAGTATTTAGACTGAGCCATGATAATAAAACAGCGTGCGCTTCTGCTGTAACTGTGGCGCTCATCGATTCTCACTGCTCAGATGAAATAGACATCATAGAAAACACTGGACTTCCGGTCGTAATTTTCAAAATAAAAACAGTTAAACAACATGGGGGAAATTATAGTATATAGCGAAATTTTGTATGGACCAAATCTGAGGTCCAAATAAATATAGTTTAACATTTTCTGCACGTGCTTTTAAGTGAACAACTCGGATTTTGTTTGCCCCATATTTCTTAACAAAGCATAATAAGATATTATTTAATCATATGAAGAGATAGTTTTATCAATGGTCTGATTCCAGGGAATTTCTACAACCTATAATTTGTTTTAACTTATACCCCAAACACGTGATTTTAGTTGTTACCTGTTTATTTTGAAAGAAAACAAATCCTCTTAGCTTCTGCTTTATTCTGGTTATGTCCGGCAACTTGACGCAGGTAACCTCCCCGGCCAGTTTCAGGTAGCTGCACTGGGGGCTGATGACAGGGAAATGTAGTTCTCAGGATGCTGGCAGCATTCTGGACAGCAAGGTTGTTTTCTGTCCAGTTTGTTTGAATATATCAGATTTCAGTTCAAATTTGGTGAATTTAGGCATGGCTCAATCAGTTTGTGGTGTGGATCCAGATTCAGCTGCACTTCTATTAATAAAAATCTGGCAATGTACCCAGAGTGTGTTTATCACTGTGTGTATTTTGATGCAGATATAGATCCAGATTTAGATTAATTTTCTAAAAATTTTCTATTATCATACACAATAAGAGGATGTGCAGTCAGGGTGGAAGTATGCACTCTCATGTGCTTGTGTCTTGCAATATGTGGCAATAAAAGAACTGACAGACTTTCTGTATGCACAGGTAGTTTGTCTTAAAAACATCAGCACAATTTCAATATGCATTGCACAGCATGGGGAAGAAACCATGTCAGCAGCTGTGAATATTGCAAGTTTTGAGACTATGGTATGCTACAGATAGCACATATGTTTCATCATAAATCATGTCTCATAAATCTCAAACACCAAGCAACAGTCCATGTGTCCAGCAGTACATTCATATTCTGGTGCTGCATTGTTGCTTGGTATGGGAACTTGACTTTGGCCAACAAAAACAGGCTCGGTAGCCTCATCAAAATGGCTAGTAAATTTTCAGGGAGGAGTCAAGCCCAGCTTACAGATCTTTATAACAAGCAGGTGTTTAGGAAGGCTGCATCCCTTCTGGAGAGCGAAGATCCCCCCCTTTTGGATGGAGTTTGAACTGTTACCTTCAGGCGGTCGTTTTAAGGTGCCTGTTATGAGGACCAAGAGATACAAGGTTTCCTTTGTCCCTGCTGCCATTTACATGTTAAACAGTAGATCGTTTTAAACTGTTGTCTGTATATTGCTCTCTGGCACAGATTGCTTTATACTGTTTATTTACACTCNNNTTGGTTGTCCAACAGTGTTTAGGTATTTTTGTGTATTTTGTATGATCCTGGCTGCAAATTTCCAATTTCCCTGTAAGGGACAATAAAGATACTTTGAAGTTTGAAGTGACAAACATTGTATATGCACACATCCTAAACACCTAAGCACAATTGAAATATGCATTGCACAGCATGAGTAAGAAACCATATCAGCAGCTGTGATATGACACATGTTTTGAGTGACTATCATATCCTACACATAAGATGGACAGATAACAGTGCTGCATTCTCCTTTATTAACATAATGCAAGTATAAACATTATAGCTATTTATATCACAACACGCACTACAGCGCCACTCTGGTGGTATGGTGGTACTGCAGGGAGTACTGCGGTTGCCATGGTACGGCGTCAGCGTTAGGACTGAAGCAAACCTCAAGGCGTGGACTAAAAACAATGGTATCTTAACGCCCCTGACTGGCAGGGTTACTCCGTCTTGCTGTTTCACCGTGGACAATTACAGGACGACGCATTTTAAAACGATAGTCAAGACTGTTTGTCTCCAAAACGGGCGGACGACTTCGTGCTCTTCGGTTGCTAAGTTAGCTAAAGTTCACGCTAGCTTGCTAGTAGATGAAGCTGTGTAGCTAACTTAACATTAGCCGACCGAGTCCAAACAAGAAGCTGTTATTGCTACAAACGTAAACCAGACAAAGCCAGCAAGAGTTAAAAGAGCAAACGCGGAAAAAGCGACCAGTTGGTGCCAGCAGACACCGAGCGGTAACGTTAAATCACATCCCACCTGTTGATGGTTGCTAGTTTTTTGTTGCTATGCTAGCATAATAAGCTATCAGCAGTAAGTCAGTCCTCCACCATCGTTAGCTTTCTACAACCTCTTACAGGCTAACGTTTGCTACTACCAGTACGCTGAAATGCTGTCACCTACGTTTCCCTCTTATTCACGCCTATTTGATAATGTTGCATATGAGTACGGGGCCCACTGAGATGTGTGGTTGGCTTCAGGTACGAGCGACATTTTGTTGCTATTTACTTGACAGGTAGTGTCACAACAATGCACCTGTCATCAACAGACGGCCCATGTTAATCCAATCTGTTCGTATCACAGAGAGCCGGCCGAGGGAGCTAGTAGCTACTATAGTAACTTAAGCACTTGATTACACGCATCTATTTGTATATTTGCTTTCACTAGAGAGCTTGTGACCCGAGTACATAGGTTTTCTCAGCTTACAGCGTTATCAGGAGCCTCCAGAGACAGTCAGACATGAGCATGATGAAGCAGAAGATGGGAGTGATGATGACAACAGAGGTGATGGAGAAATAATGTAACCTATGTGGTGAGTGTTAAGATACTTGATAACTCACTGTACATCCAGGCATATTTTCCTTTAGACCAGATTTAGAATGATGTTTATTAGTCTAATTATTTGTTTATTATTATTTTATTTATGTTTCTTGCTACTGATTAGAGAGAAGAAAAACACATTTTTACTGTTATACTGTAAATCTATACTCTGCATGTAATGAACCAGGTATAATCCCCAAAGCTGTTTAACAACTGAAATGCTGTTTCCAAAAACAGATTAGTATTCAGGTGTAGGACCTTTCTGTCCTGCATGACCTATATTTGTGCTCTTTTCTATTTATGGTGATGCTGCTGTGTGTACTGGTGTTGCCATAGATACTTGCCCATCAAGTGATTCTATCATTGCCAGGGCTGATGAAAGGGCCAGATGACTGCACGACCTTTACATGCCATTAACACAAATATCAAAGATCCTCCTGGCTCCTCAGTATTAGTCTTGAAATCTATGTTTATCCTTCAAACTACTCAAAGTTGAAGCTGAACAGCTGAAGATGCATTCATCATTCATTTTGTTTATGTTTGAAACACACTGGCTTTTGTCCAGATAGAAATTTTTTTTTGGGGGGGGGAATGTATAATGTAGGATTTGCCTAATGTGACTAATATGGTAAAACTGTGCAGGAATACATAAGATATATATGTGGTACAATATTTGATATGCAACGCTATATCTACAATTGACAGAATAAAAATATCAGGTAAGAACAACTGAACACTTAATTTTCACTTTATCTTTTCTCCTCTTTTTCTGTTTTCTTTGAGCATGTGTGTGCATCTTACCGCAGTCAGAAATAATAATCTGGCTGTTTAATAAGTCACCAGGGCAGACGGGGGCAGGCTAGTATCTCGTATGTAGCACCAGTGGTGTGGAATAGTGATATCATACATCATTCAGCCTCATGGAAAATTCCACCTCATGTGTGTTGTCGCTTAGTGACCAAGACACACAATACGGAAAACCTGAGAGAAACCAGTTGGCCTAGCTTCTTATTACTGTTTTGGAGGAATTTTGAGAATTGTCGTCTGGGTTGCCCAGTAAAAATGTTGAGGTCAGTTTATCAGGGTACTTTTAATGTAAGTCTGTTAAATCAGGTAAGTTACATCCTGTACAAGTAAGCCTTTGTTATTGATAAATTGTAGCTCAGAAAACATCCCAATGCAATTCAAAGTCTGATGTGTTTCTTTCCCACTTTTTCTGTTTCAGTTCAACACAGGATTTCTTCTCAAAGTGACAACATGGAATCTGAAAACATAACTGACCCATATGAAGACAACCGGGATGCCGATCAAAGTCGCCAGTCACTCCAGAGTGCAAAGAAAAATTCCAGAGAATCATCCTTCCAAAAGCACAAGGAGAACTTCCGGGACAAGATCCAGGATGAAAAAGACGACTGTGTTGAGAGTAGATCGAAAACCCGAACCTGGCGTTCAGATCCAGATCGGGACCAGATATCAGATGGAGAGGGACGGAGAAGTAGTGAGTCGTTTTACTCAGAGGAATATGAGAATGAGTCTCCTTCAGAGGGCTCATTCTCTCCATACTCCCAGTCCCGGACTCCGTCCCCTACCCCTCAAAGAGGGGTGCGGGCAAAGAGGATTTCTAGCAGCCCCCTCAACAAGACAGGTATGTTAAGCAAGGAAATGATCAAGTGTGGACGGATGAATGAATGAAACTTAGCCTTTACTGATTAAACTTGCTTTATTGTCCAGGTGATGGCAGTGTAAGGCTGATTTTAACATGGGGATTTCTGCAGAAGGACAAAAATTCTCTTTTGAGACATGGATTAAGATTTTTTATGAGCAGTTTTTTACCCTGAACTTTGACTCACAAATCAGTTGTTATACACAACAATTTTTTCCTACTGAAGTTCCATTTGAATATTATAAAAGTTTGGAACGACACACTAATTATGTTGTTATGATTAAGTTATTATTAAGGTCTACTAGTGCACTTGTCCTTGTGTTTCAGTAATGGCCTGTAAAAGTGTTTACTGTCATTACCTTTAAATTATTTCTACATCATGCGTGTTTCTCTACTTTGCAGGTGGTGTGGGGCGCCGGGGTGTGTCTCGCCCACAGCGTCCAGGTGGCCAACCCCTCACCCAGCAGCATCGCAGGGGAGTGCGTTCACAGAGCAAGGAGTCCACACCCCCTAAAGACCTGGACCTGGTCACCAAGAGGATGCTTTCAGCCCGCCTGCTGAAGATCAATGAATTGCGTAACGCGCTTGCTGAGCTTCAGCAGCGCACTGACGAGCTGCAGAAGGAGAATCGAATTCTCAGACAGGTAGACTTAACACTCTAGTTAAGTTTGGTTTAAATATATAAGGCCAGGAAAGGTAGACAGTCTTGACTAAATCCGATTTTAGTGGCCAATACTGATGGTTTATTGTAAAAAAGAATTCTGACGACCTCATAAACACACACATCTTTGCGGGAAAATCAATCACATAATCGTTTATCTTAAAATTCTTTTTCTTCTCCATCATCATCATCCTGAACACCTGTGGTGTCCTAAAACTGAAAGTCTTCTTTTCCATGCTGCAGCTTCAGGTGCGTCAAGAGAAAGCCCTGCAGCGCTACGATGACACAGAAAGTGAGATTTCCCAGCTCCTGTCGCGCCACAACAACGAGACCCACGTGCTGCGCGAACGGCTCAGGCGTACCCAAGAGCGGGAACGGGCAGCTGAGCGGCGGTTGAAGGACAGCGAGGAGCAGCTGCAAAGGAGTCAGGCGACCATCTCACGGCTGAAGAAGCTGGTCGACCAACGAGAGTTAGGAGCCAGAGACGAGCTAAGCCGCAGGCTGGAGGAAGAGAAGGCCCGGGCCCAAGAGGCAGAGCGAAAGATTAAGGTAAATTTATCTTAGATTTCATTTATTTACCTTTTTTTGTATGCACTCTTATCTGCACAGACATTTGAGACCCTCTGAATTGTATCCTGTTCAATGGAACAGCTTTTCATTTTTACTAAACTTTTAAAATAAATGATATATTTTTACATTATTGGTTGTTGTGTACAAGTCAGTGACAATAAACAACTTCAACTAAATTCAGGCTGTAACTTAACACAATGCAGGTAAAGCTCAAGGAGGTAAAATGCTCTCTGACAGCACAGTATACACTAGCATAGAGGAGCTTAGGCAGTTTCAGATTCACATGCAGGTAATAAGTAATGCTCATTTGCACCAAATTTGTATGTATGGATCTCTGACATCCCCCCCCCCAAAAAAAATCTAATCATCAGACTTGAGTCTGTTTTGTTATGCAATAGTTGGGAAGTATATCTGTTTATCTGTGTGTGTTTGAAGGAGCTGGAGCGTAGCATGGAGCTGAGCAACAGCAGTTACCAGAGGCAGCTGGCTGCAGAGAGGAAGAAGACAATCAGTGCCCAGGAGGAGATCAGGACTCTGCAGGAGGAGCTGGAACGACTGACCAATAAACTCAAGGTCCATATACAAAAAAATATACTTAAAAATACCAACTGACCTTATCTGTACCAAACTGTATCTTTCTTTATGATTAAAGCTTAGATTGCTCAGTGTATGAAATGTTCACTTTGTTGATTTTTTTTCTTATCAGGAGAAGGAGAGAGAACTAGATGCCAAGAACATCTATGCCAACCGCATGATGAAACCCTCACTAAGGAAAGATACTGACAGTGGCACAAAGCGGAAAGGTAAGGCCTAACCACTGGTGGCTGTTCATGAATGTTGTGCATTTGTAAACTGCATATACTTCCATTAACTTTTTTTTATTGTTTGTGAAACTAGTGCTCTGTATCAAGGGATGGTTTGGATATGATTAGCAAAATTAACTCCTAATATTTCTATCTGCTTTTCACACATAGTTACCAGCAGGAACAGCTCCAAGGCAGTGCAGACTAAAGACAGGGTGTCTAGTCTGGATTTCCCCACACCTCCCCCTGCCGTCACTGATGCCAATGAGTACAGTGAACAGGCACCTGATGAATACCTATCACTCAAGGTACAAAGAAGTGATTCCACTTCACTTTATTCCAATGTCCACACTTCATCTTCTGTCGCTGTGATTTGTCGTGTCATCACCTCTTAATGCCTCTTTCTCTCAATCAATTTATGTAAAACAGGAGCTTGACAGAGTGGACAGACAGGCAGAGACTGAAGACAGACATCAAAAGTTGGAACAGCAGAAGATGAGAGACCGAGAGAAAGAAAGGGACAAGGGGAAGGAGTTGGTGAAGGAGAAAGAGCAGGAGAAACAGCAACTCAACCAGGAGCTACATGTGCTTGAGGAGAAGGCAAAGAGACTAAGAGATGGTAATATAAGTAGAGAGTATACATATGCATCCTTATTGCACTGAGAAAATTAGTAAAAGTCACAAGAAAGCAACAGTAATGGTGTATCTTATGTCCACAGGCTGGGAGAAAGAAAAAGAAGAGGAAGACAGAAAGAGGACAAGTTCCCTGCTAAACCAGGAGGAAGAGAACAACAGGAAGCGTGGCCACGTCCAGGAAGAGGTGGAGAGGTGGAACCAGGAAGTTCTGGCCAATCAGCAAGCAGCAGAGGAAGCACGTCGCAAAAAAGAACTGCTGCTGGCTAAGATGCGTGAAATAGACCGTCACAACCAGGGAGACCAGCACCCCATGTTTGCTGAGTCCAGTCCTTCTGAGTCCAATAAGGGTACCAGTGACCATTCTTCTCCTCGTCTTCCTGAGCAGAGGAACCATAGCTCTTCAATCTTTAACCTCACAGAATCAGAGGAGTCGGCCAGTTTGCGCGCTGGTGCTGGCAGCAGGGAGGGTGGAAGGAGACGATCAGGCATGGAGGGTGGAGCTGTTACAACAGGAACAGGGAGGAGAGCACTACGGCCCCAAATCTCCGGCGACGACTTGGCATTCGGAAGCTACGCGCCTTCTTTTGGAAATTCAGCTTCCAGAGGTTCTTCAGGCTTCCCTCCACCTCCGTCCATAGAGGACAGGGACTCTGCATTAGAAGCAATAGGTGTTTTTAGTCTCAGAGGGGTGGAGACGGAGAAAGAAAAGGAGGCGGAAAGAGGAGCAGGGAAGGACAGGAAGTCTAGCCTCATGCAGCAGCTATTTGGTGCCCTGGCAACACCTTCTGGTGACAGTGTGAACACCTCAAATAAAATGGAGGTCCTCAACAGTCCTCCAACTACCAATGGAGTACGTTCGAGAAGGGAAGGACTGCTCAGCTTCAACTCAGGGTCTTCCACCCCCCCAGCATCCTCCCTGAACACCCTACACGTCGCAGATAGCAGACCGGCCGTCCGTGCCATCACCTCATTTGATGATGATATAGAGGAACTTACTTTATGAAATTAATTTAGATTTGAGGTAGTCCGTCCAATCATTTAACTTGTGTTACTGTCTTTAATGTTTCATCATGTAGAACATTTGTAATTTAATGTGATCTTCAAGCATTCAGGTGCATGTGTGTAGACACATGGATGACAAATATAGTTGTCACAGTGTTGCTGAAACTGGCGATATAGGATTTAGGATTTCATTGGTTCAACTTGTAAGTGTTGTGGAGACGCTGGCTTTTACTGGTTGCATTCCAGTTTCTCTGGTAGTTTATCTGACCAAAAGCATAGCAGAGCCACAACATACATAATCTCAGCCCCTAAAATATTTGTCCAATAAACAAACGCAAACCACAACGCAAGCAATACTGTACAGTCATGATTAAACAGATTTTGGCTGCAAATCACATTTCTCTGCGTTTCACATTTTAGTGCTTTGCCATGTTTTTTAGCACACAGTAGTAGTTTGGGGCTGCTGTTATTGTTGTTTGGTTCGGGATCCTACATTTCTTTGTGTATCTTTATTTGGACCAAATTTATTCCACAACGTTTGGGCACAGTCATTTTTTTAGTTATTTTAGTTCATGCCATAAGAATGTACCACTAAGCAATATGACAATCACAATATGTTCAGAGTACTTTCTGAATGTCTGACAGTTATATAAAACTGGTTATTTTTTAAAAACTTTTATAATAAAACTTAAACATAAAAATTTCAGGTTTTTAACAACCAATATTATAATGATACTGATTAAATGTCCCATTACAAGGAAAATGTCATTGACCTTATAGATCACATGATGCTAAATCATTAAAATAAGCACACTGAATGTATGTTGTATTTTAACAAACAAAATTTGTTACTATTTAACCCACCTGACTTGAAGATATTGGGCATTTGTGGGCTGATACGGGAGCGTTACTAGACACTTGTGGCTCCGAAACAGTAAATATCAATATTCCCTGGCATGTTCAAGGTCCTCCCCTGCACTGATATGTCTCATGTGATGGCAGCAGACAATCAGCACTAAAACAAACCACCATATAGCTACAAGTATTCACTACATATTGAAGTGAATAGACAAAATGCTCTATTTTTATCTATATTTATTTATGTTGAGTTCTTATAGGCTGACATTAGAGGATGAAAAATCACTATAGATTCTTACAGCAACTCCTGATGTAAAATTGATACTTGTATATTTTATTCAGATATGTCCATTTTTGAAGAGCTCTTTGTATTTATTCTGGCAGAATTTATTATAGTAACTCTTGTAAAGGGATGAAATGTGTAACCAGTGAAAGCTTTGTGGTGAGTCAGTCTGTATTTGTGTTTTTAATTTTTCACATTTTGTACTTATTGTCCACTTGTATTGTTAAAAAAAAGTTGATGTGTTGTTGAATGAAAATAAATGATAGTAAGAGTGAAGCTGTTGCTTAGTTATCAGTCTGTGGCGCACTTCCATTAATATTCATGTGGCGGGAAGTCTGATAGGGATTCCTGGGACGTCTCCAAGCAACCACGACCTGACGCAACCCACCCGCCCGCCCCTCCTCCGGTAGCTCTCTGCTCAAAAACAAGTGGACCGTGGAGCTGTTAGGGGGATGATATGAGAGAGGGAGAGCGGGCTGGTGGTGGTGGTCCCTCACTGATACGGCTGCTTGGACTCAGGGTGGCTGGCGACTAGTTGGACTGCAGCGGGGGATTTCTCACAAGGTAAACGAGTCGCACGTAGTTTGAATTATTACACATGATGCCCCGGCAGTGTCTCACCTTGCAGCGGGTGTCGGAAAAGCAAGAGGAGGTTAAAATGAATGTCTGCTCGCGTGCAGAAGATGCGGACGCAGTATCAGTCGGTTTATCGGTGACGTAAAGTTTAGCCTCAATGTGGTATCATTTTTGTACAGAAACGATGCTAGGCTATTTCCTGAAGAAACCCCCGAGAACTAGGCTGTGTTGTTGCCTTTATGCTGAGAAAAACTAACTTGGCTGCATGAGACAAAGTATGAAATTAATCAACTTGACCACAACTTTATATTCCG
>NTHP01000159.1:373229-386416 GCA_003416845.1 Oplegnathus fasciatus
ACAGAGACTCCTTCCATTTATAGTTAGTGTACAGCGGTTTTATCAGCGATTTCTTTGCTGAAAACAGCTGCCTGCCAGTAGATATCATGAGTTCATGGGAGCGAGTGGGGAGTGTGAACCAAAACAGTAAAGTTATAGATTGTAAAACCAAAACAATGAGCTGAAAGACGATAAAAAGCTCTGTAGAATTGATGAGAGCTGCAGTTGGGTGATATTTCTCTGTACAACTACAAGCGACTCCTCTTACATACAAGTAATCATGTCATCCATTGTTAATATAAAAAACACTGGCGCTAGCTGCTTTGAAGTCAACAAGTATTTTGATTCAGGGCATGTTCAACCAAAACTTGACAGTATCAACGAGCAGAAAGGGAGGCAATTGCAGAATGTTTCTACTTGGGCGTTATTCCTGTGAAGCTAAACCAAAACTCAAAGGAAGTAAAATTTATTTAAAATGAACAGCACATTGTCAGTTTTTCTCCAACCACTGTCTAATCTATCCCTTTGAAGCTGACTATCGAGAGCAATTACAGACTTCCATATTTAATACACTTACCATTATGGCTAAAATGTCCATTTTTGGTTAATTCAATTCAACTCAAATTTATTTGACGATGATCTTTTCAGTAAAACAGCTTTAAAACAAACAAGTGCCAATATCCATCTGATTCTTCTTCATGAGGCACGTCCATGCAAGGTGATAAAGTCACTATAGCAGCACTACGGGGGCGCCAGTCGTTGTTGTAAAGATAATTGGCAAACTCTTTATTAAACAGCATGGGATCTTTTAATGACTTAATTAAACCAACTGATCTATTTAATTATTACTTGCTCGAATGAGGCACTGTAATGACTCACTCTGTTCTGTCTAAAACTGGATTAAGAGGAGAATTTACAGGAGGCCAATTAGGATTCCACCACGTACTGTGAGAAAACAAGCACGGTTCAATTACACCGAGACCATGTCAAAAACAGTCATTTACTCTCCTTTTGTACTGAAACAATGAAACAACATCCTCACAAACGGGTACAACTAACCAAGAATAGAAGATTTTGCTTGTGTGATGAGCTCGGTGAGATCAGACTTCTTGATTATCTCATCCTTTTGTTCGAGGCAGACAGTGTCTCAAGCCAAAGTGGCTATTTGAACCCAGGTGTAGTGTTCCAGTCGGTACATGCACTCCTATACCTCTGCTCCATTCCCACAACAAACATGAGACAGCCCAGACAACGGGCGAACATCTTTTGATTCCAGTTTGTTTTGTGCTTTTAAACTTACTGAGGAAAATCATAAAAAAGCAGATCTGTGAAGGAAATGGTTTTAACGCCTGGTGAGCGGCTTCACAGAATGGAATGTGCTCAACTCGGACTGTGCTGCCAATTCCTCGTCCCTCAGACTCACAAAACTAATCCCTAACTTTGAGGGCAACATCCAGCGTGATTGCTTTGACGAAACTCAGGCTGAAGTTCCACGGCAGCTTAGGTGCATCCAAGCAGATGATCAGTCGGAGAGGATCATAATCAGATTATGAAACCTTCACCTCTTGTGTCAGTTTTGGTGTATGAAAGTCAAATTAAATGAGGAGGTTACTCACTTCAACAAACTGCAGATAATGCAGCAGACAGGCGTAAAGGATAATAACCGTGTGTTTTCATTTTCGTTTTACAACAAAAACAGACAATCAGTGTAAAGTAGCTGTTATTTAATAACCATGATTTGCTCAACAACTGTAGTTACAGTTCATAATTACCTGTCTGTGTGTGACAGACAGTTGGCAGCAGTACTGCAGTGTAAAGGCACAATGACAGATAAATGTAATGTCACAAGACATAACAAGATGACCTGCAGGTGAAGAACAAAAATCTAAAATCATACATTTACATCAGCCATAACCCAACTGGCTTTGTCAAATACAGTCCCCACTCAATCGCTAGAATTGAATGAGAATTTTTGTTTTTACAGCATTTCCTTGGTCAGTTTGAATAAGGCAAAATTATATAAATGAGTAAACACTGATAACAAATGATAGTGTAAAACAAAGTGGTACACAAATCTTATGGAAAAACAGAATTATATATAGCAAAATGTTACACTCTCACAGCAACACGCAAATGTGAAATAAATGAAGGAAGTTCTCCTGGTGGATGAAGCTGATTGACCTATGATAACACAAAAGCACAAAACCAGTACAGCCTCAGTCTTAACCTTCTAAAACATGTACACAGTCCTCTGATGGATTCTCCAGAGTCTTTGAGGATATTTGAAACAGACAAATATTCCCAAAGACTCTGGAGATTTCCGCTACATTGCTGACAGCAGTGGCAGATACTGCCAATAAATGAGTACAAAATCAAAGAAACTTTAAAAATACATCAGAAGCTATGAATCCCTCTGAAATGCAAAAATAGCCAACTGGTTGCATGTCATCTACAGGGTCTGCATAAGTGCATTGGTTGACTTCATGTTTTTGTGGTAATAGGTTGAGGTTTTCCTTGAGTGCGTAGGGACTATGGAACGTCCTCTTGACAATTAGAGGAAATACAATTATCCAAATCTTAGGTCAGTGCTAAGGACCACCTTCATCTGATCCATTCAGCTCATGCCTACTGTTCATTCGAGGATTGGCTGCCATTCTATGTCAGCTCATGCAAAAATACCTCCCTTTCGTCCACCGTGTCAAGGCGTCACTCCCTCCTGGTCCATACTGCAGCCGAGAGCTTCAATGTCATTGCTGATATCAGTGATCATGCGGTCCCATTCGTCTCCCTCAGAGGCCTCTTGACCCTCGTCTGAGGCGGCGCTTCCTCCGGCTGCTCCGTTGCCGTTGGTGGTGGAATCAGAGGCGGAGCTGGCTGTGCGCCGGTAACGACCAAAGCTGTCTGTAATGATGCCTCGGCCGTCCTTCACACCAATGGTCTCGAGGAAATTCTCAAAGTGCTGGCTGTCCTTCTCTGGTATGAAGGGACGCAGGCCTGCGGGGAAACATTATATTGCATGTGGTCATGGTCTGTGTGGCCCATATTTTACGACAAATACGTTTGTGTTGCATTTATTGTGATATAACATGCAGGTGGATTCATATTACTGAGGAGACAGCAGTGCAGTTATGCCATGTTACCATAAATACAATTTGTTAAATACAGTTTGAAGTTGGAATTTTACTTTTTAGTATTTTAGTGCTCTTCTGCAAGATGAGATCAGTTTTCAATTGATTCACACAAAACGAAACTAGCCTCACAGAGCCCAACATTAATCTTAAAAAGCTCAGAGTGCTGGAAATCAAAAAATGAATCAAAGAGACTGATTGTCAAGTCCAGCGACTTTGATCGTGCCTGCTTCCAGAAACACACTTTCTGATTGTAACTGTATAGCAACCACTTAGTGTTAATCTCCTTTTCCAACAAAATTTTGTGCTTGAACTTCTCCAGACCTCGTTGAGCTTCATAATATGGAGGCCTAGCTACACAAGTTCATTATCGAGGTCGTACCGAGTAGAAGGAACTTCCTGCTGTCCCCGTAGAGTTGTCGCAGGTTAATGCAGAACTCATGGATGGAGGCACCGTTACGGTATTCGTGGAGCAGGGTGGCAAACTGCTGGATCTCCTGTGATGACAGTTTTGTCCGCAGCTAGAAGGGGAAGAAAAAGACGTTGAAAAATCAAAACAAGAATGAGTACAACTTGACAAAACGTCTTATTCTCAAAAACAGAATGGGACAAGAAAGAGGGTGAAATGGTCATACTGTGGTCATGTAGTCCTGCAGCAGCTCTGCAGCAGTGGTGCTGAGCTCGCCTTCACTCGCAGTCTTCGTCTGAGGGGATGCTGGGGTGGAAGCTGATGGAGAGTTCTCTTCTGCCTCCATAGAGCCCTGGAAAGGACTGAGAGAAGAATGCACTCCTTGTAAGTGAGGAAAAGTAAACCACTTTCAGAGATGTGTCAAAATCTGTCTTGAGCACTGTGCCCAAAATGGAAGCCTATCATCAAGGTAGGACTCTGTGGACTTACAATGTGCTGGCTTCCGCATCAAAGGCCTCC
Source organism: Oplegnathus fasciatus (assembly GCA_003416845.1). Classification (NCBI taxonomy): domain Eukaryota; kingdom Metazoa; phylum Chordata; class Actinopteri; order Centrarchiformes; family Oplegnathidae; genus Oplegnathus; species Oplegnathus fasciatus. Next base: position 377,265 of record NTHP01000159.1, read on the forward strand.
TTAACATCCACTTTGCTTGAAGAGTCATCTGCAAAATTTTTTTTTTTTTAAAGTACAGGTTCATATCTGACTTAACTTCTGACACTTCAGTAGCTTGAGAAGAGGGTCAAGACATCCACAGAGTAAAACAGTATTACATTATATTACACCAAATACATTTTAAGCTTGTTTAAAAAACATAAAACCAATAATGTGTAAAATGAGTCTCATTACGTTTGTTTTTTTCCTTACCACTGTATAGAGAAAGGTGTCTAGTAGGTGTAGTCGCTCCATCAAAAATGGCTCTGTCCAAGAAGTCAATGGTTGATTCTGTGTAAACGATCTGAAAGACCTGGCTGAGCAAAAGACACAGCTCCTCTGCTGCCGCCTGAAAGACAAAAAGTCGGCTATTCAAAATGCACTGTTTTTGCTATGATGTCAGCATTATATCTTGCATATCTTGCATTATAATAAACTGAATATTTTTGGGATTTGGCCGGGCATTGGCTCCATTTAGCTGCTCCAAACATGCATGTTTTAAACATAGCCACAGATGCAAAATAATACCTTATTATCAACAGCCAGCACAAGCAGACAGCAGACTTCCACAAGCACAGCTCCACTCTCTGATAAGGAGCTCAGGGTCTGAGACTTGTTGAGATCCGGACACGAGCTGGGACAAGGAGAACCTCCTGACTCCTGGGCTGAAAAATATACACAAATTTGATCATTCAAATGTTGAATTTTTGCCAACTTAGATTTAAATTTATAAATCCAAACTCTTCTTCACAATTGGGCCACATTATTTGATTTACCAAATAATTTCACATTATTGCTAGTTCTTCTCCCAGAAGATGTCAGTTAAGCACTTGTTTTAAATTAGATTCAACATTACCAGATCTCTACTATTCCCTGTTAATCAATTTGTCCTTGCCATAATGCCAACATTACCAAACAAAGAACCAGAGGGATCTGACAACATTGACTACAACTTTAAAAAGTGTGTTGCCACGGGAATGCAAGTAACTCTTGTCTAGATGATCACTGATGAAGCTCCTGCTAGAACAAGTTTCTGTAATCTTACAACAATATGACAAATTTTACGACTTCATTTTAACATCTCAGCACTTACAGGAACCTTTAAATGGGTTTTTTTTACCTGTTTTGATCACCACGAGGTGCAAAGAGTCGTCCCTGATGTAGGAGACAGCAGCAATATCATGGATGGGCACTCTCAGGATGATGTCTTCTCCATCGCGCCATACGAGCTTTATGTTGTACGCTGACAGGCTCACCACTGCATCCTGCTCTGAAGTCAGCTGGCCTGCCAACTGATGGGACTTCTGAGAATCACAGAGGCATACAATGTGGGTAATTATCCCTGTTATGATAGAAATTATAAATAACATATCTGACAACTTTAACATTCTAGTTCACCATACATAAGTATAAGCGTTAAAGCTTTTATCAAATGTACTCTGTGTTTGCATGAACAGAACTACTCAGATACTTACCCTTGCAGTGTCGATGAGCTGCAGCACTTCTGTGCGACTTGATGGGTTCAAGTATCCTGGAACTGATGTCAGCTGCCCCAAGTACTGGACAGGACAGAACATGCACAAACTTTTTAACTAAGGACTGTACAAAAATCCAAGTTAAAAAAACATAGCGTAACCTAATATCACATAAATAATCATTTCCTCCGAAGTGAATGGTACTGCAACATTTTTAATATATGGGTAGGGTACTTTATATCTCTGCTAGTCACACTCACTTTGACTTCCTTCTCAATGTAGTCATTGAGCAGGATGTCAGGGTCGATACGGTGGTCAGGCTGAGAGAGTGAGAAGGTGTGGAGGGCCCTGCGCTCGGTGGCTTTCTCCTGGGCCTTCTTGTCTCTCCCCTTCTCTCCTTTCAGGAAGACTCGCTTGAATGGAGACACGATACCAGGCTAGTGAATGAAGACAAAGAGAGCAGGGTTGAGAGAAAAGTATAAGATCAACAAGCCGCCTTACAAAATCCAGTAAGAAATTAGACTCGAGTCACCTCTCTATAAACCACTGGCATGATGTGTTTCTAAGCAACAGTATATTATTAATAATTACAGGACTATTCATATCCACAACATACATATGGTGTAGTTGCAATGGGCTGCCCACCCCTAAAAACCAAGCAGAAACTATATCAAACTTCTGTTGACTGTGGTACTTGTATGCCTTGTAATTTCTGCTGACCCTGCTCCCTTTGACTGTGTTGGTAGCTGCTGAGTTAGATACAGCAGTTAGACTCTTTGAGAGTGCAAACGTACAGCCCTCTGTGTTAGCCAATACGTGCTGCTGAAATGTCAACAATAGCATGTGCAAAAGGAAACTCAGCATTTTGCAATACTGGAATGGTTTGCAGTTGATGGAAAACATGATGGAGAATCACATCTTAACATCCAGCCTAAATTATGAAGATCAACGAGCGGCTGCCACAGTGACATGTGTCATAACACATTTCTCAAAAAATGTTTCTGTATTCACTTAGATCCTCTTCATTGCTTTGCTTGCAAATGTCCAGTAAAAAAAACATCAAATTATGTCATTATTTAGCTCTGTCAACACTCTAGCACTGTTTAAGAGCTCAGTTAAGTGTGCTTAAGAAAACCCTTGATACATTTTATCCACACCGTTAAGCTGACGCATAACACAAAACATTTCAAAGCATGTTTCTAGATTAAAGCATCTTAAAAAGCCTACCTCGTTCTCCATGAACCCACACGCTCGAAGGGTTGCCTATTCAACGGCAAGCCCACAACCAGGCCACGGATGCTGCTGCTGCGCTCGCACTGTCTAAACTAGTCACCTGTTGCCTCCACTCACATACAGTGACAGCTGCCAACTGGTGACAGATACACAGGATCAAACGCAGCCTGAGCATGTATGTGAGGGGTGTGACCCCCCACAGAGGAAGGGAAGTGTCTCAGGCTCTATACTCAAGCACGAGAACAGGAAGAGGACTAGCCACAACTTCCTGTGATGACACGCGCATTCATGCTTTGAATATTCAAACGCTTAAACAGCTGCAGGATTCTTGTGTTGTTTTGAACACTGCTTCACAGATGTTGAAGACAGACAAAAGAGAGTGTGTGGTGACAATCTCTTTTACTCAAGAGCTTCATATTTTATTGTGATGTGATGATTGCTTCCTCAGGACTTGCAACTGAAGGTCCGTACGTCACTGCTACACCACAGAAATACAAAACCTTGTGTATTCTATTATGCTAACCACAGATGTCGCTTCTGCAATGCTGTTTACACTGCAGATTCAAAAGTGCAGACAGTCTGGTGTAGTTCTACAGGACTTATTTCCTTTTTTTCAGCCACCTTATCAAAAGGTCAACGACAACTTTGCTCTACAAGCATAAAATCAAGCATGAAGAGTAAACATCTACACGATGTTTGCTAGCAATATCTACAAACAGGAAAACTATAGGGTTACATATACAAACCTGGTTGGGAGCAGGATCACAGAACCTAGTTGAATAATCTCTTAACACACCCACAACAACGCTGAACGCAGCAAAGAGTCAGTGGGGTGTATTCGACTCTTACACTGTACCCATAATTTGGTTCCTGCCTGATGTGCTGACATTTGATCACAGACTTTAGACTTCATAGAACAGCACAACCTATGACCTGTGCATTATTTAACAGTACGTGGATCGTGAAGACAAGTGCATTAACATTTTATGGCTTCTCCTTGTGAAATGTGAGACAACAGCTATCGTAGTTGACCCATGTGAATGGCCTCAAGATGAACAAGTGCTTTTTTTGGTGAAAGTCTGTTTACAAAGAAGCATAGGTGAAGATACTGTATGGCTTCTTTGTGCTGTGACGGCCAGAGTGACAACAAGCGCAGGTGGACTTTCAAACTTTCTCACACTTAAAGCTGTAGTCTGAATAATCCAATACACCTTTTGTGAAATTCAGCGAATATCTCCTCACGGTCTGCTAGCTGTCCATTCTGTGTGTGCGCTGAAAAAAAGTCCGGTGTTCATACACAGCCCTGGCTCTAAACAGGAAACAGAGTGGCTAGGACCGAGCCACACAACTCGTGCTCGTGCACAGGACAGCAGTTTAGACAACAGAGAGTTTGACCACGGGATCATTAGTGTTTATTGTGAATATTCGCCTCTCCATCTGTCTCCAGTTTCATAATTGGTGCGTCAAAATCAATAAATATTCACTGTATCTAGCAAGTCACACGTCGGCTGAATTAATCCAGCTTACTACAGCAGTATGATCCCAAAATAAACAGATTTTGCTGTGATTTAATTGCAATAAACAGATCAAAAGGATGCCGAAATAACATCATGATGCCCACTTGTAAAAAGTCTGAATTCATGCTTTGTCAGGTCTGTCCGCAAGATGACAAGCAAACAACTTTTAAAATGCTTGTTTTCTGAATGAAGTTCAGATCGATCAGGGCAAAACAACGTCATCTAAATTAGGCATAAATATGGCAGCAACGTTACTGTTTATACACATAGATATCTATGAAATAACTACATCATGATGCCGATTTGTAAAAAGTCTGAATTCATGCTTTGTCAGGTCTGTCCGCAAGATAATAAGCAAACAACTTTTAAAACGCTTGTTTTCTGAATGAAGTTCGGATCGATCAGGGCTCTCTGGAATCATAGACTCCACCTTTAAGAAGAATGCAGGAAAACTTAGACCAAGTGTAAGAGGAGTCTGAGACATGCTCAGACATGAAAAACACAGCGCTTTTATATTGTTTCGATTTAACTATATTCATTGTAAAACAACAGGGTATAAGAATAACAATTCAATCATACTCTTGTTCATGAGTGAGCTATTTACAGTGAAGTAAGTATGCAATATTCAAATTTTCATATAGAGTAAGTTAGAGTAATCTAAGTACTATTTGTCCCCCATACGCCTAAAAACTATGTTTTCTACAGTGGCCCTGAAGTAAAATGTAAAATATACAATCCCTCCCTGCCTCTCCAGATTTAAGCTGCAGCACTTCCATTACGCCTACATAAAGATGTTCTTCATTTTGATTTGTTAGTGTTTGTAAGACATTACTGCTCCAGCTGGGCTGAAAGCAAGCTATAAATTTAAGTGTGAGTCAAGGCAGCGTTCACTCTGCTATGTTCCTGCAAGATAATTCAGCTGTAAAATTCCTTAACTTCTCCTGATGCCTTTGACAGTTTCCGGACAAATATCTGTCTAAATTTCATGATGTCCAAGAGATTCCCTGACAAGTAGGACGCTTTTATAAATGAGTCAATATAAAATCAGTTCGCAAAGTGAAAACAACACTCTATCATGATACCATATGAAGGGGTCTGAGCTTTCACTTGAACCTGTGTAATAATACAATGCTCCATACAGTGAATAGAAACAATACATCTGAGGCAAATGCTGTTCACTATCACCACCAAGTGGCACAAACAAGAACTGTATGTATTGGTGACATTGATCCCCAAGAGTAAAGATCATCAACCCTGACCAACAAGTGCTAAACCTAGTTGACAACAGCACACTAGCAGTTTTTCTGGCATTGACATGACACTTACACCTGGCAAAAAGAGGTCATAACCAGTTTCATAAAGCTGTTCACTAAAAATATTCATTTGTATTGAGATTAAAAGAGGATATCTGACTTTCTACAAAGATTAAATGCTGCTAGTAAAGTGTTTGAATATATTTACTATGGATCTATCATTTTTGCGGTCACAATTAGGCAACTTATCATTAGTGATAGGGACACTTTGAGTGGAGTTTTTAATGTTATGCTGCCTTATCAAACTAAAAGCAGACTTTGGGTTAGTTGGCATTGCTGACAAAAACATTTCCTTGCCACAACAATCCTTCCTAACACTTGCAGATCACTTCATTTCCTTTCACATTTCCCCTCAAGGGACTCAATCAAGAGGAGGCGGAATTAGATAGGAGGTAACATTAGTGTTTTTGTCATGGAAAAATGACGGAATGACCTGCACAATCATAGCAAAGATGTTAACCTCAGACACATCACTTCTCATTATGCTGCTCCGGCTGTTAGAGCTCGTCAGTGTCCTGCCCTGCCTAGATTTGGTGGGTCCTGCCCTTCAGTTTCCTCCTGTGCCAACCAGAGGAACAGAGGGAAAACGTCCCTTGTGTCTGTTCTGAGACACAGTAGGAAGAAAAGATGAAAGAAATGTCAGCTGTGTGTCTGAACATAAAGATCTGTCTCCATATCAAATGGGATCATTAGGTAGTATGTCTATGTAGTGTATGTGTGAGACAGGGCAGGGTGGCTGGCTCAACCAAGGAGTGCTGATTCCCTTTAGCATGACTGACACTGATAACCGCAGCCTTTGACAGCTGATGTTGAGCACACAGATCTTCCATGACCCACGCCTACACTGAACAACGAGGGTTATTACTCTGGGAAACCTATTTGTGCTTTCATTGCCTATTTGAGAAGACTGACACTGTGGTATACCAGCATTACCAACAGTGAGGGTGCACTGTTAAAAACCCCACAATGGATAATATATTAGCCTAATTAATACAACAATGAAACGGAGCGCTTCAGGCGCTCATTTGTACCTGCTGCCATCAGACTGTACAACAGTAGTGGTGACCACGGTCTGTAACACCACACAACACTTTCATCTGTTGGTTTTTGGACTGGTCTGCTGGACTTCTGGACTGATTTATACTTTGCTACATTTGTTAATTTGACCTTAACCGTGCCCCAGTCCCGGGAAACGGATCGGGGCAAATCCCTCCGGAAAATATAAGATTTTATACTATATAACAATACTACTGTATGTTACATTACTGTACTTTACACTTGTACTATACTATGTTATACTGCTGCAATATACTATGTAATATGTTATTATATATCACTTAATTTAATCTCATACTATATTATTGTATTATATTATACTATATCATGTTTACACTGACGTGCTTTATATTCTATATTATACTTCTATTACATCTCTATATTAATACAGACAAATTAGGTTCCATTATCACTTAATCATATCATATATTAGTCTGCTGTTTACATAGACATTTTGATTCTGCTGCTATTAATCATAACACTGTCACCTCACCTTGTAATGTTTGTCTCCAAATGCTTGTGTATAGTTTCTATTTTGCAGTGTTTTTTATTCAAGTTTTTATATACCATTTATTCTTTTACCTCTATAAGTTCCTTGTCTGTACTTGTTGCTGTCATTGTGCTGCTGGAACAACCGAATCAATAAAGGTTCATCTTTTCTTATCAATGGCCAATAATTTTCCTTTTAAGTACATTTAGCACAACGGACACACACTGTATGTGAACACATTTTAATGGACTACAACACAAAGAGTGCTGAAGTTGTTATTAATAGAATTATGATAAATAAAAGCATCCTGGCACTCACTCTAATCCTGAACCTTTAGCTAAACTTAACTTTCAACTCTTCACTCGCTCTTTTGGGCTCAATCTGTTGCTTACCTTTAATTAATATCCACTCGGTAAGTTACACATTTTTCCCATTTACAGTAACGCTGGTTGATAGAAGTGATAATAAATCTGTCAGTGTGTTATCCTGAGTGCTCTGCCCCTATCCGCTGATATTTGCTTGATAAGTTGACTAAACTTAGCCAGCTAATAGCTAAACTCGCCTTGTCTGACTAGCTAGCTACCTGGTAAGCTAGCAGGCTACCTAGTCAACTTGCAGCACAGAGTATGTCAACTGCCCGACTTACCTTTTTCACTTTTTTCACATCATCCTCCATTTCTATGTAAAGGTCCTCTTCTTCATATTCAGTTCAGCGTGGAGATCCAGGTGAGACAAGGCATAACTACCGAAGCTTTTATCCAGTAGCTACTCATCTGACAGTAGTTAGCTTGCTAGCCTAGCCTAGCTTAGCTTAGCTTAGCCTAGCATTGGTAAAGTGATGCCGAATTTGAGCTGATAGCATAAAACGCCATCCTGATTTTTTTTTTGCCTTATTCCACAACTGTTAGAAAAAATGCCGGCGTGCCACCAGTGTGAAAATGGTATGCTTAAGTGCCGCTAAAACAACTAAAGAAATAATCTGTAAAGAAGACAAACTCGGATAAAACTGGCAAAACTTTTCAATCGTGCCGCCATTTTGGGCGTTGAACTGTGGTCCAGCATGCTTTGCTTTGCTCAAACCAAAACAGCTGCTACTGTGTATAACAGTGATGATACCGCCGAGGGACGGGAGAAACCAGTTTGACGGAGCAGAACTGTAGTGTCACTTCTCGAGTAAGTAGAATTAAAAAAATATCACTTTATTCAGTGACAGAGACGCACTTCAGACCAAAGAATTATAGCCATAAATGCAGGGATGTACTTTTGCATAGGTGACAAGACTAACATATCTTAACTGTAAATGCCAGGCTTTTTTTTAAACATGTATATCATTTGTGAGGGGAGTATGAGACAATTTTAAGTGTCTATTAAAACACCAGAGGTGGAGTGTAACTTAGTACATTTACTCAAGTATTGTACTTTAGTACAAATTTGAGGTACTTGTACTTTACTTGAGTATTTCCCTTTTTTGCTACTTTATAGGCTACTTCTACTCCACTACATTTTGGAAGCCGACATTAAACTTTTTACTCCCCTACATTTATTTGATATCTTAGCCTACTGGTTACTTTGCATATTTAGATTATCAATACAAAATATAAATCAACTAATAAATTATGATGTATTATTTAGAACTGCAACGATTAGTCAATTAATCGATTAGTTGTCAATTATTTACTTAATCGCCAGCTATTTTGATGATTGATTCACCGTTTTGAGGCATTCTTTAAGAAAAAGTGTCCAAATTCTCAGATTTTGGCTTCTCAAATGTGAATATTTTCAGGTTTCTTTAGTCCTCTATGACAGTAAACTTAATATCTTTGGGTTGTGGACCAAACAAGACATTTGTGGACGTCACCTTGGGTTTTGGGAAACAGTGATCAACATTTTTCACCGTTTTCTGACATTTTATGGACCAAACAGCCAATCGATTGATAATGAAAATAATTGTTGGTTGCAGCCCTAATTATTGTAGGTTAACCTGCCCAGCTGTACATAAAGTAATTAAAATTAGCCCCCTCTTTATTAGCTGCAACATTAAAGTGATGTA
>NTHP01000159.1:388254-401614 GCA_003416845.1 Oplegnathus fasciatus
ATATATGTGATTCTAGAACTGACCATTCTTCATAATGAGTATATTTTTAACTTTTACTTGAGTAAGATTTTGAAAGCAGGACTTTTACTTGTAACAGAGTATTTTGACACTGTGATATTGCTACTTTTACTTAAGAACAACATCTGAATACTTTTTCCACCACTGTAAAATACTACCTTGACATGCTGTTTACAGTTACTGCTTACTCTCCCTGTTTTACCAGGACAAGAATGTAGACAGACAATCCAGACAGCGACAGAGAGAGAGGCAGACGAGACAAGTGGAGCAAGACAGAAACATGCATACATACAGCAAGAGGACATGAAAGTGGAAAAGAGACCAGTCACTCACAAAGAGGCGTAAGCTCTGCACATGTCCAGTAACTGTCAGTGGTATTTACTTTTTAATCATATCATATCAATCTCTCTATCAATTAAATGCTAAACCACAGGTATTGGGTGTGAATTTGTTATGTTAAAGGTCTGTGTTCAAATATGAAAATACACTTGATTAACTCAATTGTAAGTTAAAAGGAAATTGAAGCTATGCCCATGTTGCAACATCTATATTTTTATTTTATTGTTCCAATGTGCAACAGGAATTCCTTCATAATTAGTAGTGGTGGTGTTTGTTAGTGAAATAACTGGCAAAGTGATTTGATCTAGTGCTCCCATGTTAAACGCCCCTACGCAGCCATAGTCAGACCACACAGGTGCTCTCTCACTTTCTTGAAGTTTTGTTGCTGTTTGGGTCGGACAACTTAGACTTTTATCATTCTTATTAGGGCATCAGTTTGGTGGCATCACATACAGTAATTCCCGGCATAACTCCAAACAGGCTTTAGCTAAATGTCAAGATGATAACATTTACTGCAAAGTGTTATGTTAGGACACTAATTCCCCTTTAGTCCAATGTGTGCGCTCACATCTTACACCTTTGCAGGCCTATTGCAGCTGCTTTCATCTGTTGAAATGTGAAACGTGCATGTGAATACAGTACTGATATATTGCACTTTCAAATACTATATTTATTTTTCTCTTCTGGGATGAACAGTCTGATATATGAATCTACAGTAAGGCTTAACATTACATTTTCAGCATAATATTTCTCTTTTCATCTAAAAACCAAAACATACAAAAAGAACTTTAGCACCATATGTTATTAATAATATTCATATTGTTCCCAAAAATAGGACATCAGTTTTGCTTTTTTAAAGAACGGGGATTCCATGAAACAATTTACTTACATTTTATATTTAACAACAACAAAGAAATCATTCCTTATATGTTCTCAGTCACAACATAGGTTGTATGAGTACACTTTCATAAAGATGCTACAGATTGTAGCGAATTTGCTTACTGACATTGTGCCAACGTTTGGAATACCCCGGATAAATCATATAGTCTAGGGAGTATCCTGATAGATTTGTGAAATACACCAACAAGCTAACACAATCTAGAAATTGATTGAATATAAACAAAGCAATATTTCCCAACACCTTTTGATAACAATTTCAAAAATCAGCAGCAATTAATATGACAACCATAGTCGCTTCATTGGAATATCAAATCCATTTTTAAACAAAATATTACAGCCAATTCTACAATAACAACAAAAATAGATACACACAGATTAAGGACATATAGATGACAGGAATTTACAACACAGCAATCACGTTCTATATATTTTTTTTAACCCAAATTCCAGTAGCAGAAGTACATTTGTGCTCCTGTGCGTTTGCCAAAAAGATGCATTTTGTCATCTGCCAGTTTCATTCTCTCGGAGAAAAGAAAGAAAAAGAAATCCTAGTGCAGATTGAATCATAGTAAAACAAAAACATACCATATGCTGAAACCAGTATAATAAACATTGTATGAACAGTAGAGTATCTGTTGTTTTTTGTGCAGATTGGAAAATCAAAATGGCACCATTGAGAGTTGAGTTCTGCTGTAAACTGTGTGGATTTGAGGTGCTAGCTCTGGAGCATTTTGAGACTGCAAGTTTGTAGGGCCCAGGCCCTCTCAGCCAACCGGAAGGCTATGCTCTCAGAAAGCGAAAGAGTGGACTGTGCAGTGCACAGTGGTAGCACCTTTTAAATGTATTTATTCAGCACCAGGTTATTAACAAAAATCAAAAGTAAAAGAAGAAAATGCACCGTTTTATCATCTGAACACACTGCTCCAATGGTCAAACAGATGGTCATGACACAAAGGTACAGACTTAAACCAAGTCAAACACTACAATGACCTGCTGCTACACATTAATGCAGAAATCAGAGGGTTTGCTGTGCAGCCGAGAGCACTTACATGCTAAATGTTGAGGGTCACCTCACAATGAGTTCTAAAGGCATGCTGGGAGGTGGTGGGAAAACCAGTAAATGAGGTTATTCAAAAGTGAATCAGTGATCGGGCCTGTTTCATCATTCCATTGTAAGAAAATGCAACATAAGATTTTTTTTGCGCATTTTGTCATCATTGACTTCTTCCGTGTTTTATTCCAACTGCAGGCATTATTGTTTTGGCTAGAAGATGTATTGTTCACACGAGACAAACGACACAGAAAGTATACGTCTTGGCACTACAAATCATTCATCATTGCAAGACAGAAGAAGATGTAAAGGCATAGACAAAAGTACAAAACAATCATTGACCAAATCGTTCGGTATCGTGGCTGGCATCTGTTAAGACTACCCATCAAACAGTCCAAAACTCTTCTGGAGCTCAGTCCAAACTGCTAATTGTAACTTGCTGAATCAGCTGGGGCTGCTGTGATTCAGCTTACTCAAACGTAATAAAGATGAGGAACCCTACGTTCAAGTACGGAAGATGTTCTGTATTGCCTTACTTTTTCTCCTATGTCTTTGACAGAACCAATAACTGGATTTCACACAGCACCCATCACTTGGTTCTGTCACGCTGTGAAATTTAGTTGTAACACTGTAACTAGGAAACAGTACAGTCTTGTAGATGACAACTGGGATGAAGCTGTAAGACTAAATAGTGACTGAGGTGTGAGCTGACAGAATTGAGAACTTGGCTTGATCTGGTTTGGGGAGACAGACAGGGGGAATATTGTTTGGTGTTGTCATCATCTCGGTGAGTGTGCTGGCACATGAAACAAGTAAAGAAAGACATTGGCATTGTTGTTTGCGGACCTGGCTGCCATGGCTGGATTGAAGCACCCAAAGTAACAAGGCACAACAAGGACTGAGAAGAACAAGCTTGCTGTTCAAACGCTCTTGCTGTGTGTTGTGGCTGTCGAGGGATGTGGAGTTGGGCAGGTAACCTGACAGAAACAATTGTCTGTAGGGGATTTCTTTGTGACCTTGTTTATGGTATAAAGTGCAGCAGCCTGAATACTACACTGTACAGTATAGAAACGGCTTCCACTTGCACTCCTGTGTAGCTTAGCTCTTGAAACCCGTGTATAATTTAAAGAAAACAAGAAAATATATAAAAACTAAAACCCACTTATTAACCAGCTTGTAGCTAATCCTTTTTACTAAATACAGAATGTGGCAAAATGGTGATTGTTCTGTAGAAATACGTAAAATATACTGTATGTTTCATAAAAATCCAGACTTGTACATATAGACTCTTTGTAGACTTAATTAAAATCAATTAGTTTAATTAACTGTCATTACTACTATTCTAATGACACAGTCAAGCAAGCATAAATACTCTGCGTTTTACGACATTAAGCACCACTAGATGAAATGCAGCCCGGTTGTACATAATCTTGTTTATGATGCTATATAATACCGTCGTCCCACACACACACACACACACACACACACACACACACACACACACACACAAATGAATGAATCACAGTGTATTTGCACCTGATTTGGACATGTGTCCACGTCTGGAAAAGGTCAGCAGTGTTTGGAAAGGATGCACCGTACGCCAGGCAGCCAACTACCACAAAAAACTGCCCCACCCCCCCACCCGCAATAATAAGAATGAGTAATCATTCCCGAGAAAACGAAATGTGCAAACCATAATTTAGTGGTACAATCCCAGCCGAGGAGTGGTCCAGGATGCAATATGTTAAGGAAAAAATGGAGACCCTTGAGGACATGCCTGGGGATGAGAACTGCATTGAGACACCCCTGAGTCAGCTGGTTCAGTGGTCTTGTTTGTTGGTCCTGAGGAACCCCTGTATTGGCTGTTTTGCTTAGTTTTTTTTTTAGTTTAACAATACTTATTATTCATTATTCATTCATTGACTAACTATTAACATGGCTGTTCATTCACTACAACAGAGATGAACTACTCTGGCTACTATGGTAAACAATGAACAAGTTGGTTGTTTGCATACTCATGTATATCTGTACATATGGTGTGTTGGATGTTTGCTCCACCCTAGCTGACCCAACAGTTCTCAATTACTCAGGGCTGAACATCGCTTTTAAGCTGAAGGGTGGCAGACCCTGGATGTTGAAGCTCTTGGTTATGGCAGTGTACCTCATTGCATGTTCTCATGTCAGGATCTCCAATTGTTCAGCCTCAACCCCATTGTTCAGTTACCAGAGAGTGTTAGTGTTTCACTGGAGCATACCAAGGCCCAGCACCGCAGAGATGGGGAAGAGGGCGGAGCAGCAACCAAGGATGGAGCCGAACAATCGGCGAGAGAACAGAACTGTGGGAAAGGGCTGAGGAGACACACAGACTGGCATGCGTACTTAGATCCCCTAATACATACTGTAGGTTATACAGTACATGCCGAGAGGTAAACACTCATCTGTTCTCACACAGGCATACAATGACTCATCCACCATACTCCCGTCAGGCCCTTTATCACGATCTGTCCTCATGTTCTTTTCCAACCCTGGCAAAAACCCCCTCTCACCTTTGGCCTGGACTTACATGGCGTCCGCCTTTTACAGTACGATGTTAGCAGGCACCTGTAGCCACAGCTAAGCGGAAAGCCAGTGAGCCAGGAGAAAGGGATCTCTGTTTTGTGTGGGGCTCTTGGGCATCTCTTGTTGGGTGCATTTGTACTAATGCCTCATACTAAACTCATGCCAAACACTGCAATGTAAAAAACACACATTATATATTCAGATGAATCATTGAGTAAATAGATAAAATTGGAGTATGAAATGCATTCATTTTTCTCATGAATTGTTCAGTAGCCCTCGCTGGAAATCTTGGTCAAGCTCCTTTGACTTAGAAGGCATGTTTTTTTTAATTTTATTGTATATGTGTCATGAGTGAATACAGTGGTCGTCCCGTGGGTATCTGTAGTGGAGAGCTCCCGCAGGTTCAGCTGGGAGATGTATATCAGTGTATAATTGCTGCACAGCAGGCCTATAGATGGCACACATTTTGCAGGGACTCGTTCTATTGGTTCAAGGGGGCAGATAAATTGGAAAGACAGTACTGTAAGATGCGATTTGGCTTTGTTTCAACTGCGCTAGCAGGTGCCAGAACAGTTGCCCTGTACACCCATATAAGAGTATAACCTCTCTGAGGGCACACTGATGTTGAGGAGTATACCTTTTAACACTGCACTGCACAACATTTTTTGTTATGTAAAAAAGTGTGTTCTGGCAAAATATAGTTATGTCAATGACTATAAATGTAGACACAAATACGCACTGAAGTATAATAGCATAGAAATATCTTCTCAGATTTGTCATATTTTTTTCAAGAACTTCTTACAAGTCTTTGCACCCAGTAAGCATATATTAATCAACTTAAAACATTTGTTGATAAGAAAACAAAATAGGGAGGTTGGATAAGGGAGTACTTTCTAGGATTCAGAAGGGAATGGTGGAGGATTACTTGAAGGCTGTCTTTGCACTTCAAAAAAAAGTGCGTGTTAACACACATTTGTACCCTTCTACCCTTTACTAAACACCTACAATCTTTAAAAAAAAGTCTTTGGAATGTTTTTTACTATGATTTTCTACCCATCCATTTAGAAAAGCTTGTGCTCATTTCAACTACATTCTACATTCCTTTATTGTGTTTTTTCACCTCAGGTGCTTATCAATATTTTGTGCTGTCACAACTACGGGCAGAAATGACCAAGTAAGGCGTGCTGTTACAGCTTGCCTCCACTGGAGGGCAGTCTGCACTGTAAAAATTGATTATGTGGGTGGAACTGATTGAAGGTCAGTGTGCTTCTTTTTTCTTCCATACATGATGCGATTACGATTTAGGATTTTGAACAAAAATAGTACAGCCAGGATACACTTGAGCCACGTTAGCTCACAGACGGAAAATCCATTTTGAATTGCTTCTCTTAGACACTTTGATTGTGTCCTTTCTGTAATAGTATCATGATAGAAATTTCAGTGCTTTTTAATTCATGGGCTAAGGACTTGGTAAACATTATCATACATTTAAATAATTTACATAAAGAATGGCAGTAAATGTTGGGATGTGCAAAGACCTGCCCCCTCTGAGACTCTCCTCCATCATTCCCATCAGGCTTTGCGCCAGTCCCATGTCACAGGGACATACAATATGCCCTTCACAAGTATTCACAGGTTGAATCACCAATACAGTATAATGCATTAAACACATTTCATAATGAAACATTCATATGTTATCTACACACTCATACAGAACCCTCCTCTATCAGTGTAGAGGGATTTATATGAGACTTCTGTATATATCACATAAGATACTGTGGGTTCATAATTTTCTCTCTGTACTGTATGTTTTTTTCCAAAAATAAATCATGACTGTGTGTTTAGACTGTCTTGACAGATTTTCAGTTGACAAAACACACATCTCCTGCAGAAAAATTGAATGATCATAGAAGAGAGAAGGAGAGAGTCGAGTGTCAAATGGAAAGAGATATTATCTGGAGAGGAGGAAGAGCAGAATGAAAGAAAGGAAACGCATGTGCATTGTTGTGTGTAAGAGGAGGTGACAGAGCTGTGAGAGAAGATGCCTTCAGAGGGAGGATTCGTACTGCAGGAGTTCATAAAGAAGCGGACCGTCCCTATACCTGATGCCCACCGCATTAGGGCTAATGTACTGCAGCACATTTATGGTCCTGCGCAGGCGCCGATCCACAAAGTGTGCATCCCAGGCTGGGTAGCGTTTTCTGGGCATGTCTATCTTGATGAGAGGACCCTCAGGCCGGATGGGCCTGCCAGCTGCATCCACAGGCTCTGTGGACCTCACCTGGAAAACCGGAAGGCAGGTGTCCGTGGCTGTTTCATCCGACTCCACATGCTCCCCTGCCAGACCCCGTGTGGGGGTGGCCTGAGAGCCACGGGGGCCTGGAGTAGGAGCCATAGGCTCGGCCTCGGGGGGTAATGGAAGGCCCCACAGCAGCTCAGCACAACAGGAGCTGGCTAGCACCCTCAGCCGGGGGCCCATGGGATGTAGAACCCCGTAATAGAGAACCATACAGGCCACACCTGAGGCAAAGCACAGGAAGACGCCACAGAGGGCAAAAGAGGCATAGGCGTCAGTGGTGGCTGGGTCGCGGTACGCATACCAAAGGGAGCTGAGGATGGCATTCTCTAACAGCACTACTGTGTAATAGGCCACCATTCTGTACCGTGTCCGGCCCTCACGTACATTGAACCAACAGAAGACATAGACCACGCCCACCACCATGTTGAACAGTACCTCCTCCCACTTGGACATGCAGAAGTCGGTGCCGCCATGGATGACCCAGAAAGCCATGGCACACCAGTGGAGCACCACAAAAATGCCAAAGTAGATGTGGAAAACAGAGGCAAACAGGGCAAGGGAGAGCACCCGTGAGGAGATGGTAAAAAGGCGCCAGAACAGATGCACCAGGGCACCTCGGTAACTCATGCTCTTCTTGTCGTCGCGTGAATCGCGCAGGAGTTTGTGGTAAGAGGCTAGCACCCAGGCCAGGGACAGGAGGGAGGACATGGCAGAAACACCTGGGAATATAGACAGAGAGAGAAAGAGTAAAAGCAGAGAAAGACTAAGAATGGCAAGAATGAGAGATACTGACAGATGCTGTTCGATGGTTCCAAAAACATCAAAAATTGAAAGAAAAATCCAGTGTCATTTGAAGTATAAAGCATAACCCAAAGAATTATGGTTTTATCTCGACTTGGCTGCCATTCCACTTACTGTATACAGTACGTTTTATTTCAGCCAAAGCAATCCATCACGTTTTTGAAAGGCATATTATTGCCAAGATCATCATAGGTCATTCAGTCAACACGGTCTCCATTTAGTGCACCAATTCAGTTTCCTTAAGACTTGTATAATAGTAGAGACAGCAGATATGTCAGAGCAGTAACCTGCTGCATGAAAAATGATAGAGGATTATCTGCAGAGCAGCAGCATGGTGCCTCTCAGCAAATGTATTGATGGCATTTCTATAGACACCCAGACAGGGAAGGGTATCACTTGTTATGATTGAATTGCCTTCCTTGGGAGCTGTATTGCATGAGGAAACTGGAATTGTAAAAGAGCTTTCAAATACAAGAGTGATGAATGTTGGAAATTGGATACAATGGTGGAGAATATTGCACACTGTAAATAAAGTGATATGTGAACTTCACAGAATATGGATTGTCAGGTGTAAAATATGGAAGCATCACAGCATCATGTGATAACCACAGTATGACATACAGCATAATGCAAAAAAGACAGAGATGAGAGATGTCTTGAACTACACACAAACAAAATTAGACTCTAGTGTTGCTCGTATGAAGCCTTAGGGGAAGCCCTTACACTGCAGCCACTCAGCCTTGTTGCTCTGGATCATGATGCAGAGCTGCAGCACCAGCTGAGGGGCGCTTTCTAAGAAGGTCTCCAGCAGTCGCAGCATGTTGACATCGGCATACTCGTACATCATAGCCCAGTAAAAGCGCCGCTGGTTCTCCTTCTGCCGGTGACTTTGTATACCAAGGTACATGGTGCGGATGTACCTGCAGAGAGAGGAAGGATGGACTGTTAGACAATCCCAACATTCTGGTAAGTATCTAATAATAAATATTTCACTGTATTGATACAAAAGGCACAGGAACACTCGTTGACATCAATATTACATCTTTTCTACCCAGAGAACTGCATAAATTCACTCTTCAGCACACCTGCACATGGTTGAGTTTTGACAACACTAGAGGGCATACTTTGCTACACTTTTTTAAATACATACTCAAACGAATCAATCTGCATTTCTGAGGACTTTATCATTGGGTTCAGATGTTTACCGATGAATAAAGTTGACTCTAATGGAATAAATACTTCAAAGATTTGATAAATTTGTGTGGATTTTGAAACACCTTGCTCTCAAAGCAGGAACATGTAGTGGTAAAACAGGAAAAAAAAGAACACCAATGTAAACTTAAATTAAAAAAAACAACCCAGAAAAGTCCACCTCTTCTTCTGCCAACCGTTCTACGTCCAACTAGAGGACACTCAAAAAGTCTCTCATAATCAAAACAATCGCTTCCCTTGGCCCCACGTAACTACTTGCATATCTTAGCAGCTTTACTCCACAGTATGACTGCCTTGTGTAAAGCAGCAATGAGAAAAACATCACCAGTACGGCCTGATTAAAAACATTTTGCAATGCTCTCTTTGGCCTCTGAAGATGTGGTTATTGAAGTTGTTATAAGATGCATATAGTAAGGCAATAATCATTCTCTTAAGTGCACCACATGACCCATACTGTCAGCTTGACTGGCTATTTTCATGACTGATGGGGTTTCATAATGGTGAAGTGACTCTGGTGATGCCAGGGAGATGGTAGGTAATGCAGCTGAGAAGTGGCAGCTAATTGAATCAAGCTCCTGTTGCAATCAAAGCTGTACCACTGCTTTTTTTTTGTAAAGGACAAGACACCGGGAGTCATTGTGCGCTGCTGAGCAAAATTGTAATATGCTCAGGGCTGTGATACAGCTAATTAAGATCATAATCTTCTTTGGGTATGGATTTTGAAATGGAGCGCTGCAGTTGGAGCCGCCAATTAACGAGCGCAGAAGAAGACGAGCAAACAATGATGAGGAAAACATTTAGCGGATCGAAGCTTTGGGCTGCAACATCACACCGCACGCTCGAAAATGCGCGGTTAGAAACATCAATCTGTCCAACAAAGAAGACAACAAAAAAGAAGGAAATCAGCAGTCTGGCGGGCTTTTATCCTCTTCAATCTGTAAACAACTCTGTCTTCAAACATGTTAATCCAAGTATAGCTGTAGAGAAAACAATCTCAGAAACCAGTATGACAGTTATAGTGGTTTATAGTTATCTTAACAGTGACTTCAGCCATTGCATATTGGGTGGTGGCTGCAGGGCCTATCTGCCTGAGCTGGCAGAGTGGCCAAATAAATCCAGCACTTGATGTGAAGGCAGTGAACCGAGGACAATAGTGTAGCAAGGACAGAAATAGACTAGACAGTAGCACTCCCCAAAACAAATTGAGAGGCCATGGATCTAAATTCAGTTCCTAAAAGTGAGACACAAATTCACTGCAGCATAACAAACAACACCAGAAAATGCTCATGAGTGGTTTTCAACATAATTAGCTTCTGCATTAGCTATTGGGGGAAGAGATTACTGTTTAATTTGAAATGAGGTTGAGAACAGCGCACTGTAAAGAATGCACCCTCTAGTAGGGTCTGATTGCTTTTGGTTATTGTTTTGGCTAAGATTTAAGCATTAACCAGTTCCTATTCTCTATACATATAATACAACTCTAAGCAACTCACTAGACCTTCAGTTAAATGTGGTAATGGGAACATGAAATACATCTGGCACATGTGAAAAGCCTGAGAGGGAATTCTTCCTCACTTTTTGTTTACTTGTGCGCTCAAAATGATTAATGATCTCGACATACGCTTTGTTTTCCTGGGATCACAAAATAATTACAACCATGAGAAAATGTTTTGACATATTTTGATTTGCTCTGATCTCGAGAAAACTGATTTAAGGTTGTTATTTTGTGCAGAATTACTATTTAATTTATTGTATGCTGAGATCACTACACAGACAAACACCTTTCTTGTGGTCACTAAATAATTATTTCATGGCCAAGAAATTAAGCACGCTCTGGTGAGAGATCAGGAAAAAAATATCTGTAAATGTGACATTTTTAAGGACATAAGACACATCTAAACACAAACTAGGAAACTAAATTGGATTGGTCTTATTTTTCCTGCCCAGAACAAAGCTCCCTCTGCCTCCCTTTTCTTTTTCTGACAAAGTTGACAAACCTCTACATGGCCCAGTCTGTCAGTCAGTCAGTCAATTAGTGAACCCGAGTTTCCCAATAGGTGGGAAAGAAACTGAAGAAATGAAACAATGGAACAAAAACGTCAGCACACAGAAACTGGAGCTACTGTGTAGACTTGAGAAACTAACTATGGAATTAGGTATTAGGTAATTTTAGCTCTCAGAGACGTGAAAGAAAGGGTCATATAAAGATGTGGATGACTAATATGCAGTGAATCATTACAACCAACATTCAAGTGTTTTATCATACAAATATTGTATACAGATATAATCCATGCTTTACTGTAACAAAAGATACACAAAATTTCCCCCCTATTCTGTCCCTATACTGTTATGACATCCTCTACGTACCATGCTAATGCATGGAGTAATCACAAATAGAGAAAGGTCTGGCTGGGAAAGGAAATTTAGGTGCACAGGGATGGTGGTCTTTCTTGGGACAGTGGACAGGGGGAACAAGAGAGGGGGCAAAATGGACAAAAGTTTTTTGGGATCAATAGCTCTGGACTGTAAGAGGCACCATTATATCCAGAGGTAAAGGCTGGCATTCCGTGACATTTTCAGTTGGACTGGTAAATGTCAGATGGAACAAGTCAACCCGTCTCCCTCACTAATGACATGCCACAGAGACCTACACAGGCCCTTTGTCTCCATCCCCCAATTTCCATTAGTCTGTGTGTTCCACTGATACGTCTCACTGGTCTGTAGTGCCTCCGTCAGAAACAGTAATCTTCATGGCCTCCATAGCTGTTTCGCTTTGAAAAAACAAGACTCTACAGCCATAATGGCTCTGTGAGGCCATACTTATAGGCACAGTGGTGCTTTTAGCTAAATGCTAAATGGCAAAGCTAACATGCTGAGCAGGTGTTAAGTTTACCATGCACACCATCATTTGTTGGAACCGCTGAGGCTGATGTGAATGTCATTAGTTTAGCAGGTATTTGGTCATAAAACAAAGTGTTGGACAAATGGCAATTTTGCTGTGATGGTGTCGCTAGATGAAAAGTTGTTAAAATTCATCCTGTACCAATTTCATTGGAAGCGATCCAAAAGTTGCCGAGACATTTAACTCAACCCCACCAATGTGAACGTCATGGTGGCGCTAAAGTCAAAGTGATGGTAAAAACCAAAGTCATTAGGAAACATCATCTGGGAACCGTTAACATCTATGCAAAATTTTGCACGAATCCATCTAGTAGATGTTTCTCAGGATAAGTGAAAACTTTGACCTGCTGGTCGTGCTGGATGAAAAGTCAGGGAATCACCAAAGTCAATAGGATTTATCCTCAGGGCAACATGGATATCTGTTCCGAATTTCATGGCAATCCATCCAATAGTTGTCGGGACATTTCTAAAAAAAAATGTGGTTTAATTTACTGATCTGTAATTTCAGAATAATTCACTAGTAATTTCCAAGATGTTTTTTGGAAAGAAACAAGTAATTTGTCACTAATTACAGGGGAACAGAGACAATGTTTAATGGGTAAATTTGCAATGAATTAATTCAAATTAACTGCTACTGTAACCTAGAGTGTCTTTTAGTCAGGGCACAGCACATCTGCTAAACATGCAGAAAAGCTTTTTTTTCAAGGATATTCCCATTTTCCCATATATAGTACCAAATTACATAGTTCCGTCCAGGAAAATTATTTGGAAATTACAAACCTGTAAAAAAACAACAACAACATGTTACTAAAAAGGTCAACCTCATGGTGGGGCTAGGGGAAAAGTCATGAAATGTTTGTACAAAATTTCATGGGAATCTGTCCAATAGTGGTTGAGATATGTCAGTCTGGACCAAATTGGTTGACCAACCCACAGACAGACCAACATTGCCATTCCTAGAGCCACGCCGCTAACGTGGCTAAAAAAATTTAATCATCATGGGTGATAGACCAAGATTTGGACATCTGGTTTGATATTTCTTCACCACTGGCTTAGTATCAGCAGCGGTGCTCACTTGTGTTTTGTTCAGTAGCAGTACTATGGCCTATTATTCATTTTAAACTGACAGCCTACTGTATGTGCAATAATTCACACTTCAGCTCTGATATTCAAGCACAAACAGCTAAATGAGAGTTCTCACTGTACACATTCACATCCAGCCCTTTCCTCTCGGATAATACACTTTGTTACTTCATATTCCCTTGGTTTCAGCAAAAAAA
>NTHP01000159.1:401686-411910 GCA_003416845.1 Oplegnathus fasciatus
AAAAAAAAATTGTACAGTTGAACACTTTGGGGTTTCACAGCTGTCAGAAAAATCTGAACTCACTCCATCACGTCTGCAACACACACACACACACACACATAGCGCATGCCTTCGCAAGAATCTCACACACACCCCACGATTGTGATGCACACTGTTAACACTCCCACTGTGCCTTTTTCAGATGTAGTAACACAAATGGCTCTCTAAAAATAAGCACACACAAACACACACACATGCACGCGCAAGCACACTTGTCAGCGCTGTAGGTAATAGGGGATTTCCTTTCTATTCCAGACACATTTGTCAGATGGATCTCTCTCTGTCTTCCTCCCCCTCGCCTCCCGCCCTCACTCCACTTAGGCTGTGGTCCACTCCTTGATGCTTTCCTCTCCCCCTTCCCTTTTAGCTCCATAGCTCCTCTACAGGGCTCCTCATGAATTATTTGTGGCAAGATCATAGTGATCGCTCATGGCTCGTTAAGCAGCGTACGCATGGCCTAACAGCTCAACGGTGTGCCGGGGTCGTGTTCCAAGCTCAGCCGTCTGCCATTGCTGTCGAGACACATGCAACCATTAACCCCCCCTCCCACCCCCAACACACGCATGCACAATCACAAACACTATCTTCAGAAACTGTAAAGCCCAGATACAGATATGAAACTGTAATTACGAGCTTGCATGAGCAGACATTTAGAGATCTGAGCATGAGCTGCAGTGAGGGACAGGTGGAATGACAAACACACACACCATGTGGACAACTTGGCCATGTTGTTCCCCCCTCTCCTCCAAAGTCACTGACCGATGAGTCATCCAACCACCCTTACACTAATCCCTTGAGTGGGTGGTTAGAAGGATCACACACACACATACACACACCTTGCCAAGTTTAACAGCATCTGTCTTCTAAGTCATGCTCGTGGGAAGGCTCAGCAGCTCAGGCTGCATTCATATCTTGTCATAAGCTGATTCATAAGAAGATCACAAGTACTGTTACAGCAGCATGAAGCAGAGCTTATGCATCGTCTGTTAACAGGTGGAATCTGGCAGAACACTAAGCACGGGGGACACATAACATACGCAAGGCCTGAGGGTTTATGAAAAAGTGTGTGTGCGCTGGTTTGTGTGTGTAAGGTGGAGGCAATGCCAGCCGCAATGAGTCACACCCTGAGTCACTCCGAGGGGCCGCACATCGACTCTCAATGAGGTTTAAACCTCCTTTATCAGGGAGATTTAAATTTCTCTCCTTCTTCTGCTCGGTATCTTTTCTCCTATGCGCCTTTCTCTCTTTTCGCAACTCTCCCGAACACCCCACCGTGCCTCCAAGACAGAATTCAATTTCTGTGTGTGGAAATTTTTCTTCTTTTTTTCGATACTGATTTTTTTTNAAAGCGGTGGAGGGTGTGTCGGTGTGTGTGTGTGTGTGTGTGTGTGTGGGAGTGGGGTAGCAGTTACAGCAGGTACTGTCTATTCATGGCCATTCTGTTTCCTCTCTCCCTGCACTGTTTCGCTCTGTCTCCACCCTTTTTCTTTGCCTCCCCCTCCTCATTGCCCAGTTAGATTATATCAGCACTTCTTTCCCTCATAAATGCAACTTTAGAAAACACCCCATGCCTCTTTATGTTGTCTAACAATATTGTTTTAAAATAATAAATATACAAAAATATTGCCCTTTACTAGATGCTGACATGAAAGCACACACTCTCTGCACAACAGGAGTAACAATTACTGTGAGGATTAAAACCTTGAAGAGGTTTTTGACAAAGCAATTAAATATTACTGCAAATTCAATATACCTGCATATTAGATCTTGCATGGACTAGTCAACTTATTAATCAGTTGATTGACAGAAAGTTAGTCACTCAATTACTGTAATAATCAATTAATTGCAAAAAAAAAAGCAAAAATGCCATTTGATCTTTCTAGCTTTTTAAATTTGAGAATTTGTGGCTTTTCCTTGTTTCACATTGCAGTAAATTGAATATTTGGGGTTTTTCACTGTTGATAAACAAAACAAGCGATTTGAAGATGATTTTTTACCATTTTATAGACCAAATGATTAATTGAATTGAGGGTGGCTGAAAGTGTGCGCCATCATCCCCATTATAATGATTATCGCATGATCGGGAGACATGTACGAACTTCTTCATTTCAAGCATAAACTGGCGTTAACTCTTAAAATCATTGTTTAAGGTCTCCTTCTTTTAGTCTAAATTACCAGAATTACGAAGTAACAATCATACTCATTTAGTACAGAAAACACACACAATACTGTCCATTTTCGTACTCCTATGCAGCCTTTATAAACTGCATGTGTGTGAAGCAAAAATTCCTCTAGTGTGTAAGGGACAGAATTTCCTGTCTCCTGGAGTTACCTCACAGATAGCTGTCTATGTATGAATGGCTAATAGCATTTCTAGTGATTCTCTTGATTTTCGAAGTCATCTTTTCACTCAGCCATAGTGAGGTCAACAGTGCGAGTCAGCTATAGAAAAACTGGCAGGGATTCAGTCTCTTGCTCAAGGACACTTCAGAAGGCCGTCTCACAGATCTGCCATCCTTTTGCCCTTTACAGTGAATGAAAGTATCACAGCTCCGGCGGGAGCTTAGCAGTGATGTCAGTGTTGGGTTATTCATCGTTCGCCAATTTGTACAGTGCCAAAGAAAACTGTTATAGCAAACATCTCTACAGCTCAGCATCTTGGCTTCTATGGGAGACGAATAGGACATGAAAATATAGGTGTTTTCAAAAAACATTTATGTATGTCAAGACAAGGGATTTTTGCACTTTTCAGAAACACTTTGTGGCTCAATGTGGCTCAATGGGCTTCTCCTTTAACAGTGTACCACTGATTCTACATCAGATATGTCTTTATCCTCCTTATGGCGGTGAATAGCCCCGGATGAAAGGCTGGCTGAGTTGAGATCGGAGTCCCGCAGGCGAGTCAGGTACACTCACATACAAACACACAACGATCTGTGACCAGTGCCTTTGGGCGATACCTACACCGAGAGCTGCTGGAATCTTGAATGGAGACCGGGTTGACATGATGCAAGCTGAAAGCGATGGGGAGCGGCAAGCCGAGATGAGAGATGCTGTGTCAACTCTGCTCCACCCTGTCAGTTCTTGGAGTGCGTACTGGTTAACCACCTCTGACGTCTTGACTAAATATTATCATTGTAATTATAACACTTCATATACAGTATGTATATACGTAATTTCATGTGGTCTGTTAGAAATGATTTATGATTTTTTTCAAAGGTCACTAATCTTACCAGTTAAATACAAATTTACAGTAGTTTGGTGCGTCATTAATAAACTGACGTTAGCTTGTTGGTCAACGTCAGACATTTTTTAAAAATACACTTATTTGCTTTCTTGCCAAAAGTTGTGAGAAGCTGGACACCACTTTCATATCTGTCTGTTAAATATGAAGCTACAGCCAGGAGACAGTTAGCTTAGCTTAGCATTAAAGCTAGGGTGGGCAGTGTACTTTAGAAGCACGTTTTGTTATATTTGTTGAAATTCTCTTTACATCCCGACAGCAATCAATAAATCAAATGCTCTGACAAAAAAGAGAAAAAAATCCGGTGTCTATGGCTGTCGTAGGACTGCGTGAAATGATTGGACGGGCTACCTGCCTGTGTACGTGCCTACTTGCGCGCACTCTGCCCGTGCACTCGTTGCACATGACCAGAGTCTTCCACAAGGCTAGGCGGCTAAAGCTAGCTAACTAGTCGCACAGGAATGGCAGAGAAAGAAAAGAAAGACAGAAGAAGAAAAGGCTACGACCAAAAAGAGGTTGGATAAAGCAAGAAGTCAAACAGGAGTCAACATCAGTATGGCTTCTCAACGATGGTGAGAACTGAGGGAGTTGAAAGGCCTGAAAAGTGACGCTGTGAGTACTAACAACAGCCATGTTGGTTGTTTTCGTTCATTATGATAATGTTAGGTGTTTTCAAACATGTGAATAAGACATGAGGTAGTTGGATACAGTTAGCAACAACAACGATGTGCTGCGCGCCTCTGCCCAATGCTCTCTCGTGGACTCCAGCAGTAGTCAGGCAGTGCGCATTACTGTCTTTTGGGGGAGCGGCTTTGGAGGGAGGGCTGAAGGGAGGGGCGGTTGGATACTTTCAAAATCTAGCTTACGCTTGGTTTCTCCAACGTTACCAACCCTAGCTTTTATGACTGGAAGCAGGGGAAAGTAGCTTGCCTGGCTCCGCACAAAGGTACCTACCAGCACCTCTAAAGTTACATAGACACCATGTGGTTTTTCATGGGTTATGTGCCAGACGTTTTTGTGGCCGCCAGCAGTGACTTCCTGGAATTTCCACTGGTTACCTAGCAACTGCACCGTGACGTCAAGACACAGGCCAAGAAACAGTCCAGTCTTTATGCTAAGCTAACGGTCTCCTGGCTGTAGATCTTTTCATCTAACGCTTGGCAAGAAAGTGAATAAGCGTATTTCTTAAACTACTCCCTGAAATGTATGATTCGGATGTTGAAGAAAACCGATAATGTTTCATATTATCATTATTATATACAAACACTGACCCCCAGCATGTACGGTAGCTTTCCTCTCATCCTTTCTCTATTCATCTCTGCACAGCCAGTCATTTGTCACCATTAGCAACGGTCCTCACGTGACATTTTGCCACCACTAAGACGAGTGGAAAGCAGAGAGAAGAGGGTAAAAAAAAGAAATGGGAGGAAAGGATATAACATGATAGTGGATGAGGGAGGAGGAGAAGAGAGGGGAGGAATAGAAAGGATAAGAGGAAGAAGAGTGGTCACGTGATCAAGACCTCTCTGCCTTTAGGTGGACGACAGCCAGGGATTCAGGCTGATCTAAGATAATTTGGGGTCATTCTCCAATAATGGACTAAAGCATGGTACGGATAAGGAGGTGCAGATTCTGTATCAGCGCTAAAGAGAAGGGATGTAGCCTTGCCTTTCAGATACCGAAGGCTATTGATCACTTCAGCTGGGCATTAGCAGCTATCAACAGCAATGGGGCTGCACTATCCAATATCCAGATGGGTAATCAAATGAAGGGCAGGCTTAATTAAGTGATTGATTTGATTCAACAGTTAGAATTAAAACTACATAATGCGGCTCTGACCAACGTTATCAAATGAAGATTACACAGAGACTGAAAGTATACACCAAACCTGCAGTCACCTTAGCCTGAACTCTAAAACTAGGAGGTTTAAGAAGTAGATCTGGTCTGTAACATTTCCCAAAAACATCCTCACATTGAAAACATTCTCTAAACAGCGATGTTTACAGCATTGTTTTTTTTTTTCCTTTTCTGAATTCATAATTCAATCCAACAGCAGTATTTGTTTGTTTTTGCCTTCTGTGGTTACTCAAGTAGTAGTCATGTAGATACTGTTCTCTATATGTCACTTATCGACCCGATGCCTCTGTCGTTCACCTGGGTTTGCAAGTCTGAATCCATTATTTTCAGAGAACACACAGTCTCGCACTGAAAGATACTTGCAGGACTGCAGATTTACTGTAAAATGTAGGACTGAAACTGAAGATGTATTCATTATCGATGAATCTGCTGAATATTCTTTTGATTAATCGATCAATCTTTTAGTCTATGAAATCTCAGAAATTAGCAAAAATACCCAGCACAGTCTCCTATATCCCAGGGTGATGTCTTCAAATGTCTTGTTTTGTCTGACAATCAGTCCAAAACTCAAAGATATTCAGTTTAATATCACATAAGACAAAGTAAAGCAGCAAATCCTCACAATTGAGAAGCTGGAACTAGAGAAGTTTTAGCATTTTGCTTGAAAAATGACTTATTAATTGATTAATTTCTTATCAAAACAGTTTCAGATTAATGACTAACTAAAACATTTAGAGGAAATGGTAATTTTATTTGATATAAAATTGACAATTTAAGATTTTTAAGCTGTGCAATACCCTACTTCTCCCCCACTGCATGCTGGGATAGGCTCCACCCTCCATATTCATCCCTTTTGATTCGAATGTTTTGAGGACACGGCTGGCAATAGCTTTTTGATTTGTTGTTTGTTTTTTAAAGGTTAAAGTGTCAGTTGCAGTGATATTTCTGAATTACCTTCTCAAACACACGGCACATTACAGCTGGAATTGTTACCCGAGGCACACACACACGAAACGTGCTGCTGCATGACTTCCACTGAGCAAAAATCGACAGAATGAGCTTAAATATTAGGAGAGACGGTTATTACAGTAACAGCAATTTGTTACTGTGTGGCCTTCTGCTGACTTAAAATGCTTTCTTTGGAGAGAAATACTCCGGCAGCCTGAAGTGAAATCCTCTTTCTCTTTCTCTTCCCCGCTGTCTGTCTGTCATTCTCCGTCTCCCCACCCCTCCTATACTGTTTTTGTGGCTGCTCTTCAACTAGAGGAAGGGCCAGATTATGTACGGATTAAGAAGAAAAGGCTTGACCCACTTGCTTTTCAAAGAGCACCAAACCAAAAAGGGCCATGTGGAGGCTGGCTTCCATTCAGTGTCAGCACTTCTGTTGTACTGTGCGAGGCACTTGAAGCTCATGTTTATTGCTCTTAAGACTATAATTAGCAGGGCTGGCTTATGGTGTTAAAATGCTTCCCTGACTTACCGACTGATTGAAAGTTTTCTGTGTAAATCTCCTTTGTGCCTGCGGGTTTTTACCGCCACTATCACATAACCAAAAATACATAATCACCTCACCGCGTTTTTNGGGGGGGTGAGACAGAGATAGAGAGGAGAGGCAGTGGAGATAACCGCCAAGAAAGTGGAGGAGAGCGGGCGAGAGGAGGAGAGAATAGAGAGAAGTGACAGTGTGATGTAGTGACAGAGGAAGTGGAAGGAGGCGAGAGGTAGCGAAAGTGGCAAGACAAAGACACAAGGAAAAGCTACTAGAGGTAGAAAAGAACCTGGGGAGTGAGAGGAGAGTGAGAGGAGGGGAGTGAGAGAGAATGAGACCCAGGAGGTAAACTAATCACCGAGCACGCAATGCAATTTTCTGGCTCTGTGCCTCCACTCCACCATACTCCTCCCTCCTTCGCTCTCGCTCCCTTCCTCCCACCATGCACCCCCCCATCGTCTCGGGGGCTCTTTTTACTATTCCGCTCACACACACTGTCTCTTGCTCCTCTATCTATCAGGCTGTACCATTTCAGCGTTCCCCTCTCCTCTTTAGTACTGCCCAGTAATCCCCTCTGGCTCCCAGAAATGGATTGAGCCATTCTGGCCATCAGCATTCAAAAAATATGCTGTAGATGAAGGGAAAGAGCTTTTTAATGGGGAGGATTTGGTGTCTTTTGCATAATTAGTGCTGGAGGATGTTTCCTCAGGTGTTCTTATACCCCATCTTTATGATGGGGTTTGTGTGTGATAAGTTGAATGATGGGAAAATACAAATACAGTCAGCAAGGGGGAAGAAAAATGATATAAAACAGAATCTGTCTGTTTGCATCTGTGCATGCGTGAGCGTAGTGCGCCTTTGCCCCGAGGTGAAGGCATTTAGGAAACGTTTGATACCGCTGCGGTAAAGGTTTGAAAGTGTGTTCAGTCTCTCTCTCCCGAGAGCGTCGGCGGCGCCTGCCTGCCTCACTGTTTTGCAGCGCCTTGATGATGATGATAGATGTTCGCTCCAGACATGCAAATAAAGGAGGCGGCTCCCTAGAACTGCGCACATGCTCTCACTCATAAACGCACGCACAGGCGCACACACACACACCAGCACATGTGTATGTTTGACTATGATCAAGTCATCCATTGATATATTAATCTTCCTCTTTGGGGAATATACCCCCGGGAAAATGCAGAAAGCTCCCACACACAGCAGTCTCAAAATGCCCTATTTTCACAGGCGCACTGACTGGAGAGGAAGATTAGTCACATAACGTGCTAATTTGAAAGATAGGCGCACTTCTCTAAGAGGAAGGTGTGAATGTGTGAGGAAAGCGAGCTAGCTCATTATTGACATGCAGTATATGTCACCTCATCCATCATAAGTGACACTGCTGCTGCTACTGAGGCTTACAGGGACACACAAACACACACACACACACTTAGAGAAACGCACAGGGAGCACAGACTAAAGGATCAATTTCATCAAATTTCACTCTTACACAACAGTATCAGTGTGCACGTTCTCTCTGTCTTTCTCCTCCTCTGTCACACACACACACATAGATATAAAATGTGTGCACAGATGGAACCAAACCAGGCTTCAGCACAGAACAACACGTCAGCTACCAAAGCATGTCACGAATACGACTGATGCGTTACACATAAAACACCTACGCTAGAAACACTTGCACGCGTGCGTCTCCTCCGCTCGAGTGAAAAACCTGTCAAACATGCGTGCACGCACTCACAATCACATTTTTACGCCAGGCTTCACACCATCAGACGGTGTCACTATGGGAAAGCCCCGAGCCCCATGCTAACCTGAGGGGATCCAATGACACAAAGCATATGTGTGAGCCCCCAACTGCAAGTTGCTGACAGGCCCGCTGAGCAAAACCTGTTGTGACAGATCAAAATATCAGCCTGGCAGGCGTAGGGAAGGAGAGAGAGAGAGACAGACAGAGAGAGAGAGAAAGCACATTAAGTGGCCACCATAACAACGAATCCAGAAGTACTTAAGCTATGCGGGGTACTTTAAGGTCACAGACAGGCACTAGTGCAGTAGGGCTGCACAGCAGACAGAGAGATATAGTTACTGACAATGAGGAAAAAAATTAAGAGTCATCATAGTTTCCTTGAGGAACACACACTCACACACACATACAGTTGTGGTGGAAAAAAAATATCTCTCCTGCCCATTCCAGCATTTTCAGCCCCATAAACAGCTTCCTCCCATCACCTAAACACCGGCTAACACAATGTGATATAAATCCTCTGAGACAGTTGCCTGGATTCATGGTGTCAGCTTTTCCAGCTCTTAAAACACACACACACACAAACATACAAGCGCACACAGACACAACACACACGTACAGATTCAGCTAGGATGAGAACTCCCGCTCTACCTTTCTGGGCTGGGGGATGGTTAGATGGAAGATAGAGGGAAAAAGGGATGTAGGGGGTGGGGCCAGATCGATAGAGGTATCCTGGGAACCCTTCCTTTCTTCCATGAATCTATGCAGGGAAGATCGGATGCTGACAGGGCAAAGCCCCCCCTCCGGACACCGGATCTAGGCTTCTGCCCCCTCTGAGGGGACTTCATCAGTGAAAGGAGTAAATGATTGGCTGTTTGAGCAGACGCAAACATCCCTCGTGCAGTAATACTTGTCGTATCAATAAAAGCAGTGTGTGTATGATAGCGGCTATATCTCCTTGTCTGCGCCTCAGGGTGAAAACGAAAGGGTTGTGATGTGTGATAAGATACATACGGTGTGTTGAGAAAATAGTGTAGTATGTATGATGTATTGACAACATGACAAGAGGGATGTGTGTGCTTTTATAGAATAGTTTAAAGATAGTGGTGTAATCTTCATGGGATGTCAAAAAATACACTGACAGTTACAAATCTTGTACATTTATAGGATAAAACATGCTGGACTGTGAGCTGTGGCTGAATTTGAAGCAAAGCAAAAGAACACTGTCTGACAATCAGTCCAAAACACAAAGATATTCAGTTTATTATCACATAAGGCAAAGAAAAGCAGTAAATTCTCGCAATTGTGAAGACACCACGGGAGAGGAGTCCATCAGTCAGAATATTTTGTCCAGCTATTACAGTAACAGTAGTCAGCATAGTTCCTCTCACTCCAATCAGGCATACCTTCCACCTGAAAGAACTGGTACACTGGTAGACCTGAATGGAGCTGTGTTTCTCTCCATTAAGGCTTGTTCCACATGTCATGTGACATGGTAAAACACAGGTTGGCCATTACCACTACAGAGCACTTCAAGTTCAGTGGGTGGACGGAGAGAGGGAGGAAGAAAGAAGAGAGAGTCTGTGGTTGTTTGGATAAGAGTTTAAATGAGGTTGTGTGTGTGTGTGTGTGTGTGTGTGTGTGTGTGTGTGTGTGTCTTTGCCTGTAAATGTGGGCTGAGTAAGTGAATGAGAAGAAGCAGTAAGTAATGGTCAGGGTGGAAAAGATACATCTAAGATGGAATTGATTTTTTATTTTTATAGCCCCAAATGCACACATATCATGAAAACATTATTTGGAAAGTTAATATATATACATATATATATATATATATATATATATATATATATA
>NTHP01000159.1:416863-446716 GCA_003416845.1 Oplegnathus fasciatus
AAAAAAAAAGGCGCAAGGATCAACATGGAAAGAAATCGTATGCAGCGTGATTTTGTGATTCTCAAGCAGCAGCTTGGAGCATGACTTTAGGAGCGGTTTGGGAGCTAGGGAGAGAGGAAGATCAGGAGGAGGAGGAGGAGGAGAGGAAGAGAAAGTAGGACAGAGATGTGTGGGCCTGGCTCTGTAAGGACGGTGGCTCTAATCAGGACTGAGCAGCTGCTATTACTCCAGCGCTCTCTCAGGGAGGGCAGGCAAAACCCTACTCATGCTTTAACATCAAGGAGGGAAATCTAAATCACACTGGCTCCTGTTAGAAGCAGCACACAGCTTTGGGGAAAAAACAGGATTTTCTCTTGTCTTGCTATATCAAGACATTGTAAGAGCTGTAAATTATTTGGTAGAATTGATCTGCAGATGAAAATGATCAAGGTGGAACTGATGAGAAACCTTCTATGAACTTCACTCATTCGGACATCGTTTATTTCACCTGAAAAGCAACGCTTGATCGAGCTAAACCCCTCACAGCAGGCCTGTCGAGCTTTGGATTTCTCAACATGCAAAAGCCGGTGTGCATGGGAGTACGAGTGATACTTGGCATTTAAAGAGTTTGGAGTGTGTTGAGTGTTTTTTTATCCTTTCCAAAACCAAAAACACCAGAGCAAAAATGTAAGGAACAGATTAAACAGCGTGGTTCTGCTTCAAGGTAAACTGCAAATGTTCATTTAACTAGTTTACTACCAACAGTAGTAACCAAGCGTTACTTCCAAGGCCTGGGCGCACATTGACTAACTGCATCAATTTGTTGGATTACAGGTCAAGATAAAAAAAAGCCCTGTTCACGACTAGCACATCCACTGTGTAGTATTTCCCCACTGTGTGGAAACTGGTTCTAGATGCTATCGAACTTTAGGCTGACGTTAGCGGCTCTGTCCTGCCCTTAATGGATTGGGTGAAGTTTGCACTTCAGTAAACCCCAGCCAACGTTACCCAAGACCTTACAATTTGTCCTCATCCTAAAAGCCTTTTTTCTCTTGTGAAGTTAAATGTGAAAACAATTGTTTGAAAATTACGAACATGCATGTAAGCTTAGCAGCATGTAAGCTAACCCTTTTTGACCCTTTGGGACATGCGGCTTTAGCCTCAGTCTTTTAGCACCCTATCTTGTATGCAGCCATTAAGTGGATATTTGTGGATATTTACAGGGTTCTGATTTTAAAATGAGTCAGTTGTAAACATTAAAAAGTCAGCTGGAGACTCCTGGACTTCAACCAATAGATGAAGCTAATTTTAGCTTAATTAGCTAGCTAGTTAGGGCTGATAAAATGTGCCAGCAACAGTTGTCATTTCAGCCGACAAAATTGAAAGTCACAGTCTAGAAAGGAGAGGCCTGCTTTTGTCTGTCTGAAATGAATGTTTTCAGTGTTTGTGTCATATGGGCTTAATTGGCAACAGTAACCATGTGGGGCGGGGCTTGCAAACAGTCAATTAGTTGTCAGAAATAGAGCTGATATATAAATTACCTTTCTCACAGTAGATAGAAAGATTTTTGATTAAAAAAAAAAACATTGTGTTCCAGCTATCATCAAAAACTTATTTTTCATTCAAACTTTTTCACATTAGCCTCTGTACAGCACACAAATTGTTTTTCATGCAAGTCACCAAAGCCCCAATCCCTGTAGCAGACCCTGTAGCAACAACACCCAGAAACACCTCACACTGAAATATTAAATACCAAATGGGAAGCGACAGTCTCTCGAAAACTCAGCACGTTGTGGGGAAAAACAAGCTGTCAATATCAGCAGCCTGGAAGCACATGAAACTTGAAAGAGACAGAGCGACAGACAGACAGTGACAGAGACGGAGAAACAGAAAGAGAAAGACATAGAGAGAGGACGCGTTGACATCTTTGTCTCCCTCACTGTGGGCTAAGGTGCTCGTCTCTGACAAGGGAATGTCGATCTATATCTAAAGTGGACAGCTGAACCAAAAGAGCTACAGTGTGTTCGCCCAGGAGGCCATGCAGGGTGAATAAAACCTCTTTTTGCCCCTCTAGCCCACTACTCTTAAAATATTTGGAGGGTGAAACTGGTTGACTATGAAGATTTGAAGCCATTGAGTTTTTAACATGACTGCACTGCAAGGTTTTCTTCCTACCAAGAGGAAAGTACACTGTTCATCCACAGGATGCGTAGAGTAAATCAACATTCACACACTGTGTTGTTTGATACGCCCAAGTGTGATCTACATACAATTGTGTGTCATCATTCGCTATCACAACACAGCCATCTGTTCTGTCCCAGACAACTGTTTGTATGTGTCAGACGTTCTGAAGGAGTTATGTGCTCTAATTTATTCATAAGGTTTTTGTTTTGCAAAAATGATCACAAGGCAATTCAGTGATTAACAAATGATAACGCATACTAAGGATTCTGCACCCGAAAAGCCAGTTTGCAAAGTCCGGAGTCAGCATGACTGATATTACACAAGACTCCTACACTTGCCTTGCCCACATAGCAAGAGGGAGCGTGATTGATGTGGACAGATAAATAGACATAACTAAGACTTTTAAAGCAACAACATTGCAAATGTCTTTTACTTTGATGAAACAATACTGTTCTGGTGAGGACATTAAGGGTTTGGTCTCGCGTGGACCATTGCAGTAGTTCAGTCATCAGCTGCTTGGTTATCAGCTGACTAGTAATGTCCAATAATTCATGTATGCGTACAGCCTGGCATTTAGAACTATTCTCACCATTACTCTGCTGATCATGTCAACGCTGTGTGCTTCCTTCACCACCCCAACCTTCTTGTCATGTGGTAAGCTTTTGATGTTGTAGATTTAACTAAGATTTAATGGTATGTAACGGTATGTTTACTAAGAGCAGAATCAGCGTTGCTGCTCCGATTCTTTGAGAGCTCCCTGAAAGACTAGAGCCTTTTCGCCAAATCTAACTGTATAACCACTTGGTATAAATGGTCACATCCTTGACACAAGTATCTCAGACTGAACAGCATTTGAAACAATGGACCCAGAACAATAGGGTCCCTGAAAGCTCCAAGCTTACAATGTGTCAACAAGCACAATATCAACTGACATGACAAAACCTTAAAGTTATTCCTGCTTTGTTACCTGATTTTGAGGCTCCGTCTTGGAAAGATTCCCTGTGTCAAACTCTAGTTTTTACAGTTTGTACTTATCCCAGACAGCAAACTCAGTCTGGGCCACTACTAAAATATAACAGCAAAAAACTGACCAAAGTGAGCTGTCACAAAGCAAAGAGTTTAAAGCGTTGGCCAACCAATAAGAGACCTCTGTTTCAGTGTGTGTGGTAGGGCAGGATGGGTGTCAGGCTTTCTGAACAGAAAATGTATATTTAAAATAACTGCAATTCCTGTATGTTTCATAGTCCAAAATCTATGCTTTTTGTCAGGTCAGACCCAGCTTCCTATGAGACGTGTGGCAGAGCCATCCATGTCCCTGGACCATTTGGAAAAACAAAAGATTAAATAATAATTAAGAATAATTCTTAATTATTTCTAATTATTTCACTTACTTCTAAACATTTTCAGGTTCTGGCGTTTCAATAGTATATATTTTAAAACAAAAAATCTAAATGATATAATGAATTATAATTATAATATAATTATATTTAATAATACACTTTCATGCAGTTCATACAACTAAATACTTATGTAATCATCCCAATGATATGTAAAAGAAATGCTGTTAAGCAATATGTTTCCAATAAACTAGCTACTCACTTTGTTCAAACTTGTCTTGAGCTTTAAAAGTTAATATTCAGATGCCTGTAATGATTTAAAACTGAAGTAGCTACTGAGAAGCGGGAAAATCGATAGCCTGCACATGTGCAAAACACAGTTACTTACTAAAACTTAAGTTAGCTTGCCAGTAAACCTGCAATGCAACAATGCAGTTGTCTCAGACTCTGCCATCCATACTCAAAATACACAGCTAACAAAGAATATCAAACTGCACCCAAGTATTTTTCAAGTTCACATAAGAATGAAGGGACAATGCTTACCGTACTTTCTCAAAAAACGGCTTATTTTCCCTCCAGCAGAGAAAATAAATGTCCGCCCTCTGCTCAAGCTGTGAGTCGACGTCACAGGCACACCCCGAAACAATATAGCATCGCCCAGCAGTACAAATGAAAACATCTGCCAGACCTCAAAAGGAAGAGTTCCTAATT
The DNA here is from genome assembly GCA_003416845.1 of Oplegnathus fasciatus. Taxonomy (NCBI): domain Eukaryota; kingdom Metazoa; phylum Chordata; class Actinopteri; order Centrarchiformes; family Oplegnathidae; genus Oplegnathus; species Oplegnathus fasciatus. Next base: position 421,075 of record NTHP01000159.1, read on the forward strand.
CTAAAATATTTACTACTTAAAAATTTCCTCACGTTAATTTAATACTTTAAAGTTAATTATATTAACTCAATTATATATTTCAAAGTTCCCTCCAGTCATCTTTCCATCAGTATCTTTAAGTATAAAATTATGACTCTGAAATCAATGAGGGTCTTGTAACTTCATGACAGATCTCTGACACTTTTAGATGTAACTTTTTTGTTGTCCCCTTATATGGATTCCCTCTGAGCCAGGGTCACAACGCATCCCAAAACTAAACATCTGGGAGTGGATAATTAGCTGGTGTGGTGTATGCATGCTTATCTGTGTTTGCACCCAGGTCACCGCCCCAATTCACATCAGACCACATCAAACGGCTGCATCTCAAGTCTGTAACACACTTCCATCAAAGGCAGCACACAAGAGAGAGAAATGTCCTCCGAAAGGCTCAATATGTTACGGTCGGGTTGCGTTCCTAAAGCAGGCCGGGATATATAAGCAGCACTATAAAGCACACACCGTGGCACACACTCACACACACATACACACAAGTGCACTGCTGTAAATGGAACCAAGTCTGAAAGAAAAGAAACCTCAAGCTGTATTCAGTAAACATACACAAAAACAGCACTGTGCACAAAGTAATGCGACACATATTGTACAGTACAGTCTATGGCTAAATATATATGCAGCTCAAAATATGGAGCTTTTTCAAAGGAGAATTCTCTCTATACATCAGCTATACGACAGAACATTCAGCTCAAAGATTTCTGTACAACTTCAGAGGCCTATATTTTCTTGGCTTTTCCTATTTTTTACTGTATTCTGCTCAGTGTCTGCCTGTGTCAGAGTGTGAGACAAGGCAGAGTTGACTTCAAACAGTCTTGTCCCATCGAACAACACATCACAGCCCTGCCAGCTCCACCTTTGAAGCACCCTGGATGGAGCATGCTCAGTGGCACCCAGTCAATAAGTCGTTAGTGGAGGCTTTAATGGCAGTTGCTCACCTTGTGAGGCTGTGCACTGACCCGGAGTCAGACCAGGGACCACCGGCGTACCACCCTGTACACGGCTTCATCTTACAGATCCAAAGGACAAACAGGAATGAGAAATTTCTTGGAAGATAGGTTGAAGAATTGGCTTCTATATTGTCTTCTGAGTCTGTTTTGTTTTTTTAAAGCTGTGGATTAGTGTGTTAGAGTGTGTCTGCAACACTACCATAACTTGATCATAAGGAGTAACCCAATTTCCTTAAAGTAACACATGCTCAATGAGAAGATCGGCGCAGATAACAAAATGAAGTGCAACTGAGTGGAAACAATAGTTGGCCATTTTGGGAAATGCGTTTATTCACTCTCTTGCCAGGATGAGCTAGATGAGAAGATTGATACCACTTTCATGTCTGTTAAATATGAAGCTACGGCCTGCAGCTGCTTAGCTTAGCTTAGCATATAACCCCCTGTAAAACCACAAATTGTAGTTTTTACACCCCTGTTTTTGTACAGATTAAACAAACAAGATATAATGTGTTAATTAGTGAGCTTTAGAGGTGCTGGGAGTCATATTTTGTAAACGTTAGACAGAGCTAGACTAACCGTTTCCCTCTGTTCCCATTGTGTTAAGTTAAGCTAACCATCTGGCTGGCTGTAGCTTCATAGTTACCATACAGATATGAGAGTAGTATCAAAATTCAAGTTTGGGAGGTCTAGCACTTTCCACCGAGTAGGTCAAGCTATTAAAACGTTTGTGAAGATCAACACCATACTCACAGAAGCATTCATGTGAAAAGCATTGACACATCCTTAACCAGCATGGCTATATTACCTAACCTTGCGATACTAGATTTGCCCCCGGGAAGCCCTCTCTCTCTTACAAGTGCAATCCAAGGCCAGAAATGGAACAAATAAATAAATAAATACCTCATACTACAACCAAGACAGGAATAGCTTTAACCGGGTCAAGTCACGCTGTGTAGACATTGTAAAAAGATGTGACGGCAAGATTTAAAAGTAAAAACTCACAGCAAGATCAGTTGGCATTCATGAGGCCTGGAGACTCAGATCAAAACCTCTTTGCATAGTGCATGGGCAGAGACGCTTTAGAAAGTCTCTTTCATGGCTCATCTTGTTGTGACCCAAACTGAACCTGTGTGTGTTGTTACCTTCAATTCCTTATTTCTTTGCTTTCCACTCTCAGTCCTGTTTCCCAATTTTCTTTGTCTTTTACCTTCTGTGTTTTCCCTTTTTTCTCCTTATTTCTCATCTTTCCTCTCTCAGTCTTTTTACCCAATTTTGTCAAGGCTCTTTTTATGAAAGACGCTGAAAAAAAAACCAGCGATGACAAACTGCTTTGTCGCTCGTCTTCCCTTGATGTTTTCTTAATGTGGGAAAAGTGATGTAACAGCGTGCAAATCACTGTTCTGTATAAAGGAATAAATATAAACAGCACACTTAATTATGTATTAACAAGTAGTAACATTAATTTTAAAGAGCAAAAATTCTTTCACCATTACTCAAATTTTTTATGGGTCTAAGAAAACATGAATATATGTATAAGCACACCCTTGTCTTGTACAGTATGTACTTTTTTCATCTTGTCTGAAGATAGTTTTGTACAAATGTGTCCTGTGTTGAATCCATATAATGCAGTCATTGTGAGAATGGAGAAGAATGCATATCTTTCATACACTTTCCAGTTTATGTGGACAATAGGACTTTCTCCCACAGTCACTATTAATTAGCTCTTTAAACATAAGAGGATCTGGTAAAGGCAGATCCTGCCTTTAATAAATTCATGTTGAATGGAGCAACAATGGCACACATCTGAGGCCTTTTTTTTTTCTTACAATAATGGGATGCATTGGCTTGCATCCCTCCTTACTTTGGCAGTCAGATAAGATACAGTACAACTGTGCTAACAGCCAATGTGTTTGTGGGCTACTCAACCCAAGTGTAGTTTAGCCAAGGAGCTGATGCTTGATTTATGTTCATTACTCTTAATTTGTATCAATAACCTTTTTATAGAAGTTAAACACGTTCTTGTATTTCAAATTAACAAATTCATCAAAAGATTCTAATGCTGCAGAGGTGCAGCATGGAAGTGACACATAACAATTACTGACGTAGAGATCTGAGGTCAGCAGCATAGCAGAGCCGCTTGTTAGTGTGAATAGCATTAATAAACACAATTTCAGGTTTTCCCCTAATGTGTGTCTCAGCTTCACTGATTCAGTAAAAGTAAAAGTAGGTGTTGCTTTCCACTTTAAAAAATGGTAACACGACTCACATGTGTTTCATTTGTGCATGTGTGCTGTGTTGTGTATGCTGTTTGCTGGTCTTACATTTCTTCATACATGTTGACTTCATGCGTGTTAATTTTGTAACAAATGTGATCTTTATTGTCCTTTTCATCTGTCCAGGGACCAGAGGCCCTTTAGGCTACCTACAGTGGTGCTTAAGCTAAATGCTAACGTCACCATGCTAATGTGCTCACAATGCTAACAAGCTAATGTTTAGCATGTATAATGTTTATCCTTTTTCACCATTTTAGTTAAGCGTGTTAACATGCTAACATTAGCTAATTAGCACTTAACGTAAACTACAGCAGAGACTGATGGGAATGTCATAAGTTTTGTCGGTATCTAGTCATTAACCAAAGTATCGGATGAATTAAAAATTTGCCCTGATGGTGGCACTAGATGGAGGATCACCAAAGTTATTACAATTCATCCCGAGGGGACCATGAAGGTCTGTACTAAATTTCATGGCAATTCATTAAAAGGTGTCCAAAAATGGACTCAAAACCACAAATGTGAACCTCATGGTCTAAAAGAAAAGTCAGGGACACGTCCTGAATGTCGTGTACAAAATTTCAATCCATCCAATTGTTGTTGCGATATTTCAGTCTGGACCAAAGTGATAGACTAACATTGCCATCCATAGAGAGAGTTAGTGTGACTAAAAAGCAATTTACTGTAAAAATGTATCAGAATTACATGTGAATTTTTAGTTTAAGTATTACTCCTAGTATCAGCACTGCACTGCCTACTTTACATTTTAGATTACTCCATATAATTCCACAATAATTTGGCTGAAGCCGTGTTGGCTGACTTTGTTCTAAAATAAAGCATGTACTAGTACCAGATCTTGTGTCGTAAGTCGACCATCATCCCCGTAACTCCAGATCTCTATCCCTTGTCAATTTCCTCTGTCTCCACCAGGCTGTGTGTAAGTGAGTGACTGTGAGAAAAACTGTAATTTCCAGGGAGAAACGGAGAACTGGCTCGGTAATGGCACAGCCTCGGGCCTTACACACAGCTCCTTTACCCAATTCTCAGAGGAGCTGCCTGTAACCACAACGATACCTGACAGCCAAAAAGAAAAAGAGAGGCCATGTAATGGTGGGTGGAGCCAGAAAGTAAATGCCCAGTCACAATATATTCAAATGCACCCTCCACCCTTGAGCTCTGGTTGTGGTGTACTCTAGGAAATAAAACGAAAATAAGACTGAGCTGCTGGGATGTGTTATATAGGTCATTAATACAGCCCGTCATCCTCTGTGCATTGATCCAGAGGAGGCACATCATTAAGAGGCCATCGTCTCCACTTAAAATGTCAAAAATTACACCAGACCCAGCTTGCATTATGACTCTTCATGAATTTTGCTCTCCTTGCCGTCCTTCTCACACTTTCACAATTCAGTGGAGCTGAAGGGGGGAATAACTTTAAGTTTGAAGAATTTACATATAGACTTAAGGATCTGATAACTTGAGTAAGATTTTTTTTTTCCTGGATCTTGTTGTAGTTGCATTCTCAGTCATCCCTTAAACCAGTGGTTCCCAACCTTTTTGGTTTCCCAAAACCAAAAGACAGCAATGCCAATTTGTGCCCTCTTGTGACAGGTTGTTCATGTTTTTGAGCTGTGAGCAGTTCAAACAGAGTGAATGTTCCTGCTTTCCTGCTTATTGTTTCAGTTTAATAATTTTCAGAAGCCTAAAGGGGTATGAAGAGGCAAAACTAGATAGTATCACACAAGAAAAAGAGCAAATAAGAAAAGTCTGAAAAAACAGACACAATTTTGTATTGCTCAGATATTTTCCTCTTCTCTATCTTGTTAATCACCTCATATTTATGTCGTAACGCCTTCAGCAGGCGAGATGATTTAAAAAGAACGTTTCCAAAACATTAATCAACTCACTTGTGCATGTATTCCAAAGCTAAATTTCAGTGGTATTCCCCTTTGATATTACTGCAAACTTGTCTTTAATTTGAATTCATGTATTTAATACAAAAGAGTATCACCGCATATCATGTAGTGTATCAAACAAATGAGGTAGAGTCCTTAAAAACGACATGACGTTATTGTCCAGAGCAGATATGCCCCCTCAAGCGGAGGACAGAGTAGCTCTGTGGGAGGCTCTTGCCTCTCATCACCCTGCAGGATAAGCAGAATAAGGCAAAACATCTTGTGCAAAACACTAACCCAAGAATCCGCCCACCCTGTCTCTCCAATAAGACGAGTGGACCCCTGCTGGGTGCCGCGTTGGAATGACACCATCTGCAGAGGGCTCGAAACGCCCCCGCACTTGGACCTCAGCAGGGGGGTTTGTGCTTACAAATGGATGCTATGGTAACTAGATGTGACTCTTCTTCTGTGAGTTTTTTGAACACCCGTATCCAATGCTACCTGCAGATGAAATGGAACTGGGATAGTGTGTGTGAGAGATGCTGAGAAAGAGATGCTGGTCTGCACACTCCAGATATGGAAAACAAACACTGCTTTACAGTTTAGATTCTTAGGGATTCCCTGTCCTCCCACCTGCCTGCCCTTTCTCTCTTCTTCAGGATTCCATGCACAAATGTTAGAGCGACTGCTCATATCGCTGTTTGCTCAACACCTTTTGCAAAGCTTGCAAGGGGACAAGTGTCTGAGAGGGGAGAGAGACAGCGACAAGGGGGGAAGGCAGAGGTTCGGGCAATGGGAGACAGTGGGATGAGTCAACACTGTACAGAGCCAGATCACAACAAGAGACAAACACCATCTGGAAGCCAGAGAGTGTCGCTATCATCGCGCTGTTCCTCTGAACCTGAGATCTACCACAGAACCTTGTAATCAACACAATGCTGCTGGAAGCCGACGTCCAACTGAGAGAGGAAAGAATAGTGATGGCGCTCAGCACCCAAAACGCTGCGACAGCCAGAATCCAGCAAGCACGTGCTGAGTGTCGCCTAACACTTAATCATGACTCACTGCTACATTTGAATAGCGGGTCAACAGCTGGTTGGGGTGTGAGGGGATGGCGGAGGAGGTTGAACATCTGCATAGGGGAAGGGTTTAGACGGTGCAAGGGGTTCGTTTTTGGTGCAGACTCCTTCGAGCAAAAAAAGCTGTGGAAAACGACAGCGGTAAGGCTCAGTTAGAAAGTCCTCAATCTCCTGCTTTCTTGCAACCTGGCGACTAAAAGCTCTCAGGGGAGCAGTCACTCTCAGCCCACTCGTTGCCATGGCGATTAAATGTCAATCAAGAGATGGCGGGGTTCTCTACATTAGATTTTACACCCACACTCAGTCTCACACTTCCCTTATTCAAGCTGAAAGGGCTACAGCAAATAAACATAAACACACGTAGGTGGAGTTCACTGATCATGTCATGAAAATCATCCAAACCGAAATGATTTTAATTTTTTTTTTTTCATTTTACACAGCAGGAAATAAAACATTCACTGCACTTGAAAATGATGTATGCACCTCATTTTACTTCAGATACATTCCTCAGATTTCATTTCACTCATAACTCTCTTTCATTACTACCCGCTTTTTATCCTTCTCTCTCCACATATATATATGTATATATGTATGTATGTGTATATATACAGTAGGTCTATATATACAGTATATATTCCTGTCTCCTATCTCTCTGTTTTTCAATATTTTCCATTCACTGCCCCCTCATCTTCCTCTCTCTTTGTTTCTGTGGCTCAGACAATGCTGTTGAGTCTCAGTGGGGCTGAGCGAAAGTGACCTCGCAATCGACTGCTAATACAACTGTCATCGCCTGCTGCCCGCCAAGGCCCACCAGGGTAGGTCTGGGAAAAGACGCAGAGGAATGAGAGACAGAGGGAGAAAGAAAGAAATGGCTGTATGAGCAGAAATGTGAGAGAGGATGGTAAAGTGGTAAAAAAAGCAACAAAAAAAATAGAGGCCCAGGAGGAGGGAAAGCTGTAAAAATGCGAAGCATAAGACTGAGAGTGGAGCACAAGCAGAAGGATGAACAGACAAGCACAGTGATACAAAACTTATGTCAGTGGGTGAGCGGGAGCAGAGTGGGTTGCAGAGGCAGACTGCTCAGACTACCGTGAGTCACCGAGGTCATCCTGTGACAAGGCTGCACACTGTAGCATCACGGTCAGCAGGTCAGACAGGTGGATGGCTGTGAGCAGACAATGTTTTCTACCTCACCAGACACAACAGGGTGCACATGGGTGCATTGTAAAAAAAATACATGCATATTCACCTAGATACGTGTATCATTTGATCTTAGTCTTCAATCAATACATCACCTGCCAGTCAAATACTGGGATATCTTTCCTTTTGAATTTTCTCTTGATTAAGTTTAAGGTTCTGTGGGTGGTGCTCTGACTGCTACATTCAGTTTCTTTTGTTTTCAAAGGGTCTATTCACCCAAATTACTCACTTAGAATATTGTATTGAGCCATGCAGATAGTATTGGTTTTATTTGCAAGGTTTTAAGATATATGTATCTTAAATTTGTTCTTTCTAACTGGACAAAAGCTTAGTCAGAAACTGTGATTCCTGCTCAAGTGCGGCATTTGGCTTAGAGTTGCTGATGTGAGAAGAAGCTTTGGTTAAAGTTCAATTAGGAGGATCTTTTCTCTCACATTTTGCCTTTATTTCTCTATGAGTGACCTTTTCCAATGCTATTTCTTCCCACTCTAATCTTCTCCAACGCTTCCACTTTCCCACACTGTCAAAGTCCCTTACATTCACAAATTTTGACCATATCTGAACAATCTTTCTGCCCGCGTCCCTCGAGCCAATGGGCCCTTGGATGTAGTCCTTTAAATATCATTTTGATCATTCTGGTCATTCTGTCTTTCAGACCTCCCCGTCACCACTGTCTCCTCCAGGATGCCCAAGGAGATTCACCTGAGAGTTTCCATCAACCACCAGCAGTGTCTAGATTTCGTGGGATCCTGCCCTGTCATCTATCTTCATATGGGCCTACTTTTAATGAAGATGCCTCTCATTGACTCTAATTGCCAAAGCCTTCCTCTGTTGCTAACCTCAATAAATACTGTTCGGCTGATTTCTTCTTATTGAAATATATTTTCATGAAAAATACGGGCGGAGAGAGAAGGAGACACAGTGAAAGGTTGTGCTTTTGGTTCTTCATTTTTCTCCGCATGGCTGGAGCTGAGTGTGTTTCAGATGAAAGCAGAGCGCTGCCACTGTACAGCAGCATTGGTGTGACTGGTCAGTGCTGGACTCCACTATAAATCTAGGTCACAGTTTGCAGCAGGGCATTACCTCATTAAGAGTTCTCGATACACACGGCTCTCTGACTACCGGCCATAGACGGTAAAATATGTATGTCAAACCACAAATGGAGACAAGGAAACTTCAAAAATCTGCCACAATGAGAGGTTCTAAAACATATTAATTGTTATGTGTATAGTCCAGTAACACTCCGGTTAATTTGTCTGAACTTTCCATCTTCAATTGAGGGAATTTATGGGAACTGGAGGAAATGAAACTTCAGGAAGACTATCTTTCATGCTTACTCTATTAATTAAGTTTTCCCCTTTCCCGCATCCAATTCAGTCAGCTGACTGAGGGTGTAATTTTCACCTAAACCAGTCAGATTTTGCCAAGACATCTGTGCGCAAATTATTTCGCTGCTGTGAAACTGCTCCTTTCTCTGCTGCTCCCAGTTGTTGTTTCAATGACCGAGTGATGTGAACCACCTCCACCCCTCCACCTCCAGTTTTCATCAGAATCAGTGGTGCGATGGGTCCTTCCAGTGAGCTCATCAGGAATCCCGCTCCAGATCACATCCACTCAGATTTTCAGCTAGGCTTGTTATCCACTCATTCACCACTGCCAGCGTCTAGACTACCCTCTGTAAAATGGTGACGCCTAAGGACTTGTATCTCCTCCATCTTTGTCAGCAGCATCTAATCACAATTTGAAGACACTCAAGAGGCTGCACAACATACACATGGGAGTACTGTGTCAAAAGCAGGCAGGAGTGAAGTATTTTAATTTAAAATCATAGTGAAATGTCTGCACACAAACAATTTAAAGAGTACATGTACATTTTACAAAACACAATAGGCTGTAAAAATTCACAAAGCCACTGCAGTTTTCCTGTAAATCCCCCAAAACCTCTACAAATTTTAATAAACTTTATCTCAACAGCTTTATTTACAGATCATATGCTATGATAAACACTGCTAACACTGCTATGATAAATTCCCCAGCGATTCTGACACTTGGAAAATGAAGTGTCAGATTCTTTTGTTGTAATTCTGATGGGCAGATGCTGTGCAAAGAGCTAATTAAAACTGTACAGGGAGTTCAGCAGCGAATAATTAATTGCGTTATTACTGTACTGTCAGATGATCTATTTAATAATTCTCACTATAGAACAAATGGATTCAGAGTCTCTCTCAAAAAGCAGCAGACAGAGCATTCTCACAACCTCATAATCAACTTCCACTGCAGCACTTTCCTATGATCTCTTCGTCCTCTCTCCGTCTTTGTCTTTCTCTCCTTCAATCACACACACACACACACACACACACACACAACACAGATATTTTGCTCCACTCTGGTGTTTCCTCTCTATTGCACACGGAGTTAGGACAAAAAAAAGCCACAAGCTTTGATGTGAGGCATGTTAATGACTGATTGGACATTTTGAGAAACCTTAAGCAAATTAATATTTTGGCTCAATTAATTTCACAGTGTCTCTGGCAAGGACAGGTGTAAATGAAACCTGACACATCAAATCATCATCAACAGTTCAAATCCAGGAGGGGAATGCGCAAACACACAAGCCAGCATGCACACACAGATGCACACAGTCAGCTGAAGCGTGAAAATGACTGTACAGCGTTAACAGCATTTGGCTCAGTATACTCATGTAACAGGTATGTGCAACTATGCAGATGGTCATAATAGGCCAAAAAGAAAAAGTCTTCCTACTCACAAGACTCATTGTTATTCAGGGATTATTTGAAGTCATGTAATGATATACAATGTAATGTAATATAATGTAAAATGTATAATTGCAAGTTGTCTTAAATGGTTTAAATGACAGTTAAAGTGTTATTATAGGTATATACGTATAAGTGAGCCTTTCTAAATGTCCACAATGCCCATTTGAGCTGTTCAACCCAACCATTTATTTGATGTGTGCTTTAATGAGTCAAACTGCAAACATGCAAAAAATACATGGCCAAAGACTGGTCTGTTCTCCAAAGGTACAAAAGCTTCCACTACACAAATCAGAATCGAGACATTGCCGTCGTTGTTCCAGATGACAGGAGAAGAATCATTCAGTGTAGTTAACGATTTACAAAGCTTTATATTCTACATGAAATACAGCATAAAAATATAAATAAATCACAATCATTAACGATAATTGTCTTTATAAGAAAGGCTTACACACAGGGCCGTAGCAACCATTGACGTCAGTGAGCTCAAGTCTGTATTTTGGGGGGGTTTAAGCAGCCCGTTAACTGAAATGTAGCCCTCCTACTCCAGTTTGTCAGATCATGTATTGCATCTGGCCTTATATGATTATGTAATATTTTGGTCCAAAGAAAATTGTCACATTATTTGATCAATAAAATAAAGTTAACATTTGGCAAAACAATGTAGGACCACTTTAAGGACTTCTCAGTGAAATGGAAATTTGAACACCTACTCTATGACAACTGGGGTCTATCTGCTGACATGATTAAAAGCTCCGGAACAGCTACTGAGTCGTGGAAATTGTTTTGCCGACTGCTTTTTCCAAGGGCAAGAATGAACTTTCAATCGCAAAATCAACACACATACATAATATATGTCAACATATTTACACCTGCTTTCCTCACCTATATGCTTGCACTTTTTAAAAAAAACATTTACATAAAAAATAATGCAGGACGTGTCTGGAAATGATTAAATAGTATAACCAGAAGGCAACTGGTTAGTCATTTTTCCAAACAAACTAGGCAAATAACACTTGTTATCTATGAAATCTGCAGTCACACTGATACTGGAATTTTAGGCTGATACTTATATCAATATTCTAGAGTTTAAAAAAATCTGGACAAACTGGTGAAATTGACGTATCTTTGTCATTTTTGCTTTACCATTTTGATATACCTGCAATAAGCTAACATAGGCCGATATACATGTACTGTATATTGGTCCGGCCAATTTATTGGTCTAGCGCTACTAAAAACCAAGATCCAAGGCCTAATAAGGACATGGATGAGGTCCTGGATGAGGATTTCATAAATACTATAGTGTTTGCCCTGAAACTCTAAGGTGAGAGAAGGAGAAAATAAAGATTGCAATGGTTTAAGGTCACCTTCAGCAGCTGTACTGACAAATTAGTTCAATGCATTTGTGCTGAGGTGGAGAGAGGTTTAAGTGAGAGCGGCCTGTAAGGACAGTGAGGGACTTCCAGCCAATCCTCCCTCTACACCTGTTCCAGTAGGTGCTAGATGATCCTCTGACTAAACTGAAGTCTTGATGAGAGGCTGCCTAAAGGTCTCAAAATGCTCCAGGTGCAAACTGCACATAGGAGCATAAATTCATCACAGAGCAGATTTTATGTCTGCTGTCAGCCTGTGGTGCATGACGGCGCTGCATATTGCTCCATGTTTTGTTACATTCACTTGTCTTCAAAGAGCAGAGATTTGTGCCCAGTGGGGAGGTGAGAGAGAGGAGAGCTCGACCATGCCAAAAAAGACAAAGACCAGTCTGGAATCTCTTGTGGCAGCGAGGGAAAACTGCCAGACAGGACAAAAAATAAATAAACAACCTTCTCTCTCTTGGACATAAATGGTTTGGGAAAAGCCTCAGAGTCCTGCACAGAAAATCAGATATCAAAAAACTCCCAAATAAATCAATAAACAGACACTCAAACATTTGACAGTGCTGCTTGATTTTGTATTCCCAAGGACCTTTCTCTTCAGTATAGACGAAAAGAATTCCTGTGCTGTTTTTTTTTTTCCCGCCCAGGACTCGGATAAATGTTAAGCTTATTTCAAAAGGCTCCATGATTAAACATCCCGCTAATCTTGGCGCGTTCTACATAAAACTCCACAGAGCATAAATCCATTTATTGCAAAATGTGAGGGGAGGCAAACATAGAAAGAGGGGTTGCCATCAATTTTCAGGTCCAAAATGGCAACTTTATACAGATGAGAAGTGTGAGGAAAAATGTGTTTGCCTGTCACTACTCATTGAGGTTAAAAAGGTGTAAATTAGTCATATGGCTAATCAGGAACACTGCATGTGTGGGTGAGAGAAAGAGACAGAGAGAGAAGGGAAAAAAGACTGAGTTTGTTTGGTTTGTGCGTCCTTGTCCAAGTGTGAGGAGTCTAAGAAATACTGTAAATACATTATAGCAAATAATCTTTATTAATTACAGATTAGATGCAAACCGTTGGCTCCATTCATGTTCCTTACATAATTTATAATAGCTAAATGTGTTAAGTAAATAAATTCAACAGCTCTAGCTTTGAAAGAGATATTCATGGTCTACTTTTTGTTGTTTCTTCCAAACCTGTAATCCATATGGAGGCAAGGGAGTCGCAGTAGCAGTTTTTAAACTGTTATGTCCCTTAAAGGAATACTGGACTAATCCACTCAGACACGGTGGCTGAAAATATCTCACTGACTCCATTTCATCCTAAAACCACTGCAGACGAAGTATAAAGTGGAACAATGTTCATCCACATCTTGGACCCACATTAACAAGTCATATGGTGTATAAATATGCCTTGCATACTAGAAATCTATATGATTGTTACGTATATAAGTGTATATATATTATAGTATGATTGAGGAAATTGCAGTCAATGGGATATGTGTGTGTGTGTGTGTGTGCATGTGCTTAGACATGTATGGCACATGCACTAAATGCCAGCAATCAAGGCCGTGTGTTCACAAACATAATATTGAGATCTTTCTTGTTGTGTATTCAGATTTTATTAAATGTCACTATTTTATACAGTGACATCGGGACTATCTGGATCCACATATGAGATGTTTCGTCATCAGCCCCTTTAATAAATGGTGTGCCACAAGGCTCAGTTCCTGGTCCTGACACAGGTTTATTTTCTACAGCTTCAGTATAACAAAACATTTTTATTTATTAGCCCAGATAGTGTTGTGCACAATTACTTAAATCGAATTGGCCCGCCTGCACAAAATGTTAAATCCATTGAAATTTCTGCTTTTTCCAACCACAAAACATTGCCAAGAATCAGATCCTTCTTTCAGCCTAAAGGTTTGGAAAAAGTCATCCATGCTTTTATTAGGTGACACCTTCTTCACCTGCCTTAGCAAAATCATCTCTGTCTCGACTCCAGCTGGTCCAGACCTCTGTAGCAAGGCTTTTAACAAAAAGATGTAGATCAGACATTACTCCACTCTCAGCTTCTCTCCTCTGGCTCCCTATCAGTTCGAGGAATGATTTTATAATTTTACTCTCAGCATTTTGCTGTTGTTGCTCCTCAGCTCTGGAACAGCCTCTCACAAAGTGTTAGAGATGCTAAATCTGTGCATATCATTAACAACATCTTAAAACTGACTGGTTTTGGGCTTTTTCTTGACTTTATATCTTTTATTTTCTGGGTTTTACACTTAATTCAGCATGTTTTCATCTATTGTCTTCTCTGCCTCTTTTATCTCCCTCTTTTCTTCTTTCTGTCCAGCACTTTGTCATTTCTGTTTTCTAAAGTGCTATATAATTAAAGTTTGCTTACTTGCTTGCTATACATTTTGCCTTTCCAAATGACTTCCACTGATGAGGATCTGAATCTGTAATAATCTAATTAACAATGTTACACCACGTCCTTCTGCAGAGCCAAACTTCACAGCAAAGCATCAGATGTTTTATACTATACCATATGAGATGAGTCAAGCGCTCCTCAACACTCATCGTAGCATAAGGCAAAAGAACATTCACACCTCCTATGCACGCACTCACACACTCGCACATTCTCATACATGCATACATATGCATTTACACGTATACAGTATGTGTGAGAGGCAGGTGGCTGAAGCTATAAGTGACACTGTGTTTTTCTCATGTGTATAAGGGGTAGTGACATAAGAGTGACATCAATGAGTTGTTGCTTTTGCCTGAACACACAAGCATACTGACCACACTGTATTTAAAAACCCTGCAGGGCCCGAAGCATGCAGGCTGTTGTTAATATGTATTCACTCTGAGGGCAAACAGACGGGGAGTGAGGATGCAGTGGAAACAAAACAAGAGATAAGAGAAGAAAAAGAGTGATGGGGGCAAAGAGGGAGGAGAAGTGGGAAATAAAAGGTAGGGGAAGAGCAAATACAAATAGAAACAGAGACAGACAGAGGGACATGAGGAGGTACAAGAGTCAGAGACGAGAAAGAAAAAATAACCAGGAAGCCAAGAAAATAGGTCTGAGTTTCAACATTTGAAGCACACTTGGTGTAGACCCATTCCCTGTCAGGCCTGAAGAGGTGGTGATATGTGACATCTAACTGATCACTGTTGGACTCCTGAGCTGATGACCTCTCTGCTGTGATGCTCTCGGGTCCCCCTCAAGAACCCAATTTAGCTCTCCTGGCTCGCCACGGTCACCTGAAGAAAGGAAAAAGCCACCCAGCCACAAACATAAGGAAGAGAGGAAGGACACACGAAGGACAGTGATGGACTGCTGAGCAGGAGGCCTGAATGTGGGCTGTCCTAAATATGATGAGGCCCCTAACATTATGTGGGCCAGATCAGATTTTTCTTAGAGGAGATGTCACATGTGAAAACCAACATGACTTCACAGCACGAAGACGGAAGCTGGTTTACATACACTGTAAAAACATGTAATCTCTTTAAAGGAACAGTTCAACATTTGGGAGATACGCTTATTCGCTTTCCCTGCTGAGAGTTAGATGAGAAGATCGATACCACGCTCATATCTGTCTGTTAAATATGAAACTGGGGCCAGGAGATGGTTAGCTTAGCTTAGCATAACAGCATAAAGACTGGAAACTGGAGGAAACAGCTAGCTTGGCTCTGACCAAAAGGCAAAAAACAAGTCAATAAGGGGAGGAGGTGCATGCGCAGGACTA
This sequence comes from Oplegnathus fasciatus, assembly GCA_003416845.1. Lineage (NCBI taxonomy): Eukaryota > Metazoa > Chordata > Actinopteri > Centrarchiformes > Oplegnathidae > Oplegnathus > Oplegnathus fasciatus. Next base: position 436,413 of record NTHP01000159.1, read on the forward strand.
TTTCTTGGCCAGTCTTTATGCTAAGCTAAGCTAACTGTCTCCTGGCTTTATTTCGAATGGACAGACATGAGAGTGCAAATAAGTGCATTTCCCAAAATGTCCAATTATTCCTTTGAAAATGACTATCAATAGTCTTTCTGCATGTTGCATACATTTCTACATATGAAACATATTCATACTAAAGGGTATAGCATACTTAGAATCCTCATACCTCTCCAATCTAACTAATAATAATACTAATACAGAGAAAACTATTCAGAAATGCCATACACATGCTCACACTGACACACACACACTCTCACTAATACACGTTACGATAGAAGTTCTGGCGCTCTTTTTTAAGGGATTTGTAATTTACTCTTAAATTCACTGCTTCAGCTGTAACAAGCTGGTTTATGTTTGCATGTTTTTACATTTCTGAAAAAAGCTACAGACTCAGTCCTCTCACTGTCACAGTGTTTGCATGATTTTGTCATCATTTCTTCTCAGTCTCATATTAGCACGGTGACACCCTGCTTAGTGAGCTGAGACAGCCTGCACACTCTGCACAACAGTACAAATTTTGTGAAAGGAGCGTGCTCGTTTGACTTTGCATACAGCGTATCTTCATAGAGCTCATTTCTCAGTGAGTGTAACAGCTCACTAAGCAGGGTATCACCATGCAAATATGAGACTGAGAAGAGACGACTGCGAAACCCTGCAAGTGTGACACCGTGAGAGCGAGAGAAGTAACGGGGCTGTTCAATTATTTATAAGCAGAGATTGTCTGTTTATCAAACTGACGCCTGGAGCGTCGACCATGATTAGACTCAAACAATGGTGGTCTTCTCTGAGCACTGCTGATGCAGCTTCTAAGACACAGCCCAGATATGAATAAAACACAGACAGCATCAAAAAGAGCTGGGAAGTGTGTGCGTGTGCGTGTGCGTGTGTGTGTGTGCGTGTGCGTGTGCATGTGCGTGCGTGTGTGTGTGTGAGTGTGTGTAGACATCAGCTCAGGAGAAAAGTGTATACACATCATTCTTTTAGGTTTTGGGTAATACTTAAACTGTATTCTCTTTCATTATATATGATTGCAACTATGTAATAGTATGTCATAGATTGACAAATACATTAACACACCTTATATCTGCTCACAACTACATTATAGTGTGTTATAAACTATGTTATAATTGTGTACATACTTCTTATAAATGCTGAAATAAAGTGTTACCAGGTTCTGGCTGTTGGGTATATTGTTGTGATTTATCATATGTTGCTAAAACACCATTGATCTTATGTAACTACAATGAAATGTGCGTTAGACTGGCATTATTTTTTGAAAGTCACACAGTAGTGGTACCACATACTAACAAACTCCAAAGTATTCATGTATCCTACTAAATATACATCATTAGTTACAACACAATGTAATTATCAGGACATCTGTCTGTATTTTTCTGCTCTTTTTCTCCAAATTTGACTCGGCCAATTACACTGGCACTGTGGTCCTTGTCGCTGCTAACTGAGGGTGCAGACAGTCATGTGACTCCTCCAATACACATGGAGCAGCCAGCTGCTTCTTTTCACCTTATGGCAAGAGGCAGAGTTCATGCAAAGGCTCACACTTCCACCCAATAACCCATACCCCTCTTTTCCCCCCGTTAAAAAACAGCGAGACCCAGCACTGCAATGACAAGTACTGTATGAGATCCCTCACTGGCTTCCCACCCTGTTTAACCCCTGCCCCACCCAGGCTGTATGGTCATTATACCAGTTTGTTCACACTGTAAGTTACACTCTCCTGAGATATCTTCCTTTAGCATTAATTAGCATTAAAGCAACTTTTGTCCACTAGGAGTTAGACAAACAAAAGACCTTTGATACTATATCAGGCCATGTTCTTATGGCTACCCTGTAAGCAAGCAATTGCCTACTTACATATCCAGCAGAAACAGAGCATCGTGGGCATCCCATTAGAGTCCTTTGCCTGGTTATACCTACTTCTCGTGTGTTTGATGATCTCATCGTTTTTTTAATGATCTCGTGCATCTTCATTTGCATTTGCCTTTGATTTTATTGTTTTCTTTTCCCTGTAAAGCACTTGGCAATTTTGCAAAGGAAATGCTCCACATATAAAGTTTATTATTATTATTATTATTATTAAATGTAAGTCCAGTATTTTTATCCTTGGTTTTGGCGTCCCACTCTAGAGAAAAATATTTCTGTTTAGCTTCCTAAATGTTTGGCTTTCTTCACCTGCCACTTGTTTTCTTTCACTTCACCTTGGGCAGGTTGTGTACAACCATCTTATATGATCTCCTGGGCTGAGTGCAGCTTCCCACAGTTGTATGTGAACATTGTTTTGACTTGAGCTGAAAAGTGGCTGAAAGCTGCACAGTACTGCATCATGGGGTGCTTGTAGGATTCTCAGTGGGATCCGCAGTACTAGCAACCCTTTCACAATAAAGGAGTAATTTGATTCAGAGGTAATATCAAAATCTTATTTAATGCACCTTTAAAGACCCTTCAAATGTTGGTTATAACCTCTCCCTTTCTGCAGTATTTTGTATTGATTTGCTCTATTGTGTGTAGCCTTTTCAACAGAGCATAAATAAGTGCCTGTGAAACGCTGCAAATCCAAAGAAATGGTGAGAGAGGAGAGCCATTAAGCCACAGGTTGACTCATGAACCAAGGTGTAACATTCTCCTGTAGAAATGAGACGTTTTGTCAGAAAGAGGGAGCAGAAGTGAAGAACTAAAGGGACGGCAGAATGTGGGAGATCTGAAAATGGGCTCTGTAGGGAGTAAAAGATGGGTGGTATGGCAGGATAAGGGAGGCAGGGAGGGAGGGAGGAGGTGTTGAGTTGTAATGGGGCAGGAGCCAGATGCTCCAGTTTCCTTGACAGAAATGGAGGTCAAGTGCAGCTTTATGTGAAGGCAACACAGGGAGAGAGGCATAGACATAAAGGGAAAGATGGAGGGGAGGGAGGTAGCATGATGACTTTAACTAGTGGTAAGGGACACAGCATTTGAGCTTGCAGTGTAGAAAGCCAGATCCTTCCAACTATAGGAAATGAGGAGAGGATTAGACAGGATAGAGGAACACACGGTGTGGTGTCTCCTTCCAGGATGGATGGAGGGGGATAAAAGGCTTTATGAGGAGCCTAAGAACATTAATAGGTGTAAGTGATAGGGAAGGATAAAAATAAAAACATATGTTAACTTCGCAGGGAGGACAGATGGTAATGTGGTGGCTTGAGCTTATGAACAGCACTAATGGATAGAGATAGTGTACGGGGAGAACACATGATGATCTCAAATAGTGCATCTGGGAGTGTAGGCCTCACCTATTTAAGGAGAAAGGGAAGCATAAATATATATTAGGAATACAGCTATTAGGCTGGGGAGCCCAGATGAAAAATAGCCTTTGTGTGTGAGCATTTCAACTCACACTGGATATCCTCTGGGCCCGGGTAATGATTTTCCCTGAGCAGAATATGCAGTAGACTAATGTGAAAAAATATACATCACACAACATGCACGACGTGTTTGTTGCGAGTGCTCCTGAGCGAACTCAAAGGGAAAATTGCAGCAGGGCAGATTCAGAATTTTGTTTAGGGGAGAATGGAAAATAATAGACAGCTGTATGGAGGATTGAGAATTGAGCTGATGCAGCCAATATAATTGCCAAACAGAACTAGGCACACACCACACTGAGCAAACAACAGACTTCAAAGTCAATAAATCCTACATTGTCATGTGCCAAGTTCCACAAGCGTGCGAGCTACAACTGTAGCAAGCAGAAAAGAAGAGTGTAAACGTGTTAACATACACAGACGCAAATTGAAAAAATACTCCAAATCTGGAAAGTTTGTGTCAGATTTAAAGGATAAGGCTGGCTTTGAATGAAAGGACCAAAACCAACAAGGCGATAGTCTACCTCTCAATACTTTCTGACTTCCCTACCCTGTCTGTTGCACTCAGCCCCAGCCCATTGGTCCCTACTGAAGACTGAAATCTTTAGAATTGGGTTATAAATATAAATTCTTTTTTTTTTTTTATTCAGGTTCAGTAATTTCATAAAACAGCCGGGCACTGTGGTTTTTGGCAAACATTACTCAAACAGGAGTAAACAGTGCATTTATTGGGGACTACTTTCAGCTGCAGATTAATACACATTTAGTGCTCTTGTGAGTATTTCTGGCAGCAAGACAGTGTTCATGGGATTGAATCAAAATAAACTCCAGAGCCTGTGTTTATCATAATGAACAAACATGTCACCCAGTGCACTGGTGTGGCCCACTGATGTGTTTTTAATAGTTTAATCTCTGCGCTCCGAGGGAAAGTGCGCAGGAGATGACTTTTTGTAAAAAAGGAGAGAGCCAGGGGAGGGTGGGAGGAGTTCATTGTCCACTGGCTGCACCACCTCTCTCTGATGTGAGTGCCTGAAGAAACAGGACATGGAAATGTGTAACTCTGCCAAGGCGTGTGTGTTTCTGTGTGTCCGTGAGCAAGAGGGAGGCTGCGGTGTGAGACTGCATATGAGGAGGTATATAAAAAAAGAGCTACTCTCAACTCCCCCGAGGTGTGCTTTGCGTATGTGCGCGTACACATATGTATGTGATCTGCATACAAATCTCTGTCTGGTAACCCATCTGCCCGTGTGCTTAATATTCCCTCATGAGTGCCAGCCTGTCTCTGTCTGTTGACCAGTGTTGAGAGGTAGCAAGGATGTAACATCAGGGCCTTCAGGCTTCTACTACAAAATATTGTTTTGCTCAGGAGGCAGGCCTGAGGCGGTTAAATCAAGCATCATCATGGGCTCTTTATCCTCATTCATTCACCCTGCACTGAACTTAAGAGCTCTCTGTGGTGACAGCGGGTGTCATCGCTTGTGGAAATGGGATTGCTACTCATTTATTTAGGGTTTTACCCTTACATAGATAGGTAAGGTCACCAACCACATTCTGTTAACACTTGTTGATATTCATAACTAGGCTTATTAAGAGGTGAAACATTTGGATTCAAACAAATACCGCACGCTGAATCAGACATTTTCCAGCAATACTCTCTAATTCAATAACCCAGCTTGAACTCAAATCCTGATGACACTGAACCAAAACAGCAATTCAATCCCCTTTTCATATCCCTCTCTTTTCCTCTGCTACTTGAAAAACTGAAGCACATATTTCTGTATCATTTATGGCTCTCTGTCTCTTTACCCCCAGCTGCGATACGTTCCCAAGCAAGCCGGCTTTTCTTGCATTTTGATAGGCTCCTCTGTCACATAATTGTAGGTTTTCTTGGAGCGCTGGCTTTAAAGGTTTGTCCCCTGTTATCAGTGCTAATGAGAAAATGAGTAGCGTTACACTGATATGTTCCAGAGCAGCAATGCAAGTTTAATGTGCCGTCTGTAAATAACACACAACGGAGTCAGATGTGTACTTTTAATATAGATAAGTGTTTTCTGTCTGTGCCTGTGTGCTCTTTTCATCTTTTGTTGTCTGTAGAATAAAATGTTTTTGGGTTAGTGGCATTTTAAGTATTGTAATGTGTTTCTTATAAAATCAAGACACAATCTTGGATTTTTTAAGGAGATTCCCAGACTTATTTATTCTGCCAGCAAACTGAATAAATAGTCTAGTAAGACCCAGTCGTCTATCAGTCGTTTCCTTCACTCCAAAAATACTCCAGTGCCTCCACTGTGGAGGGAACAAGATGTTCCCATCTTTCGCCATTTTAAACTCTCAATACATAATCATATGGATTGTAACCAATTTATTCAAGCCTTCATCTTTTCCCTCTTTCACCACCTCAGCTATTTTTTTTCCTTGACAGGGCAGCTGGTTGCATTGTATCATCTCAATGTCTCGCTTCACCGCGTGTACAAACCTTTTTTGGCAACTACAAGCAGCCCAGCCAGCCAAGAGAGGCTTTTGTCGACTCCTTCCCAGTCTGTATTAATATTTACCAGGCTAGGAAACAGAGGCAGATGTCAACCATGAGGCGATTTCTCCATGTTGCTCGGTGGTGAGCCCACTCTTGTTCTGGATTAAAGTGTAATCCAAACATCAGATTTGTGGTGTTAAAACATTCTGTACAATTGCAAGGGCCGGAGGGGGGTGGGGGGTGGGGGGTGGGGGGTTCCCCACTAATTTTGGCTGCTGCAGAACTGGAGAATTCCTTGATAGCCAAGATGAATGTACTATTTCAGTTATACAATAACAAGAACTTAGATATTTACCAGCATAGTTATAATTCTCATTGTGGTCTCATTTGACCTCCACACATATGGAATTTAGTAGTCTGAAGTGTATTTCATTTTGGCACTGAGCTGGAATATATTATGTTTTTATACACAGTCAAACAAGCAATAATACAACCCACACACTCGATGTAACATAATAAAAAACAACAGGGATTAACATAAATCTTTCTCAGTAACCCTACTGAAACCCAACTACCCACCTACTCATAATGGACTTCAGGTGTAATGCAAGTCCAAAGTCTGTCCCACCTTCCAGTATACACAGCAAGAGTCCAAATGTGCACTGAATACAATATTAAACGTAATATCATTCAGAATATTAAAACATGACACAGCTTCAAGATATCATCTTCATTGTGGTTAGGATGCTGTGCAACACAGTGTTGTATTTGTCCGAGAGACTGTATGACACCCAATGAGACAGTATAAATCAATACACACTCTCGTGTAAACACACCCTACAATAATCAGTGTGTTTAATTTGGTACAAGGCTGCAGGAAGTTAAAAAAGCCAAGAAAATGCATGAAAACATATCCCAGTGCTCAAGTCTGAATTTCAGCACTGGACAGCTCCCACACAGAACACAAGAGTAGATCAGTCTTTTCAGGAGGGACAGCTCCTGAGTCTTGTTCAATACATTGTATCAAATAATCACTGTATTCTAATATTCTGTATTTTAATCCTTCTGTTGCAACACCTAAAACCTACAAGAACTGGGTAAAGCAAGGTTGACCACCACACCCAGATCCCTGAAAAGATGGTCTATAATCCTTTCAGCACGAGACACTTGCCCACTCCCCAAGTTACACTGCTAGCTAATCAAAATACATCTAAATGGCCCTAGATGTCCAGGCAACAGGGTTTAAAAGGTTAAATGGACAGGGACGTCTAAGACAAGCTATGTGTTGTTGGGATTATGTTCTCTGATGCATATTTTGAGGATTTAAAGGTGCTTAAAGGAGCATTCCAGCAATTTAGTATCGCGCTTCCATAAAGTTGGGGGACTCACAAGAGACAAAAACAAGAAAAATCAAAGCAGCAGAGGTCGAGATATCCTGACCTTTAGTCTCTAGTATGGATCAAGCTCCAAAAATGCTGGATCCTATATTTCCCATAATGCATAATCCATAGCAGCCTTCATTAGACCTCCCTGTCCCCTAAATGTCCACTTCTTTCAAACCCCACACCTCTAGTTTGTAATGCCCACTTTCTGTTTTTTAAATTTAAAGTCTCAAGTTCAAGCCAAGATAGCCCTGATGACATCATCAGTTGAAAAGCCCCCCCCCCAGAGCCACCGAAGACATTACACAGCTGCTTTGTTACAGCTGTACTCTCTGTGATTAGTATACCGAACTTCATGTGTAATATCAGTGCAGTGCCTCTTTTAAATATGTAATAGTTTAACCACGTTGAAATATTTGGTTACTGATAACTACAGCATATAGCCCCTATATTTTGGGGGAGCTACAGAAGACATGTTGAAATGCTCTCTGCTCAGTAGTAACTGCCACTGGAGTCTTGAAATTTTGCTCAGCTTGAGAGAAACTACTGAAAATTGCCTCTTTATACAATATTTTCACCCCCAACTACAAGAAATGAAAAGGGAAGAAGAGGAAGACGCCTCACCCAATTCTGCTGGGATTTCCCAACAACAAAGAGCTTCCAAAACTTTCTACATGGATTTCCTCTGGGGGCAGAGATGGATGCAGTTCTTTTCCAGTCAGACGCTAATTTGGGCTTACACTGATTAAGCTGTCCATCGTACTGCCAGGAGACCTCTGTGTATGTGTGATCCACTGTGTGCCTGAGCGTATGTGAGCAGAATCTCTGAAGCTTAAGGGGACGCCGTCAGCAGTGCCGGTGATTCACGGGGAGGACGACATGAAAGAGCTGTGGAGGGCCATTGACATAGTGGGATTACAGATGGGAGAGGAAACCTCCCCGTTCAGTCAACAATTAACAACGGGATAACTGCAAAACAAGCCTGGCGATTCTGTCATCAGCTCGGTCCTCAGGTGCACAGAGGGAAAGCAGCTAATTGAATGTAGAATTGAAAACAGGCTTGAGTAATGAGACATGATGAGGCAGTGTTTTTGACTCCTGTCAGCACTTCATCTTGTTTTCTTACGTTAATGAAGGCAAAACATTTCACAAACCGATACTGTAGCATCTTGTTACGAATGCCTAAGAATGGCCGTGATAGCTACTTTTAAATCCACTCATGGAAAATGATAATTTATTACCCATATGATGATCAAAAGTACAGTACATTTTAATATACATTCACGCCCCATAATACAATGAAATATGATAACATATGCTACCTATTGGCAGTTTGGCCTCTCACGGTGGCTAATAATCTCAATAATACTAAGTGTTAGCCCTGCAGGTCTCAGGTTGTGAACTCTCACTAAGCTGACAAGAGCAGCTTTTGACCCTCAACCCCCGAACCAGCAGCCAGGCGGATCATGTCCGAAGGGAGACAGTGGCCTGACAATGATCCCTCGCCCCAGGCTTTGTGCTGTCACAACATACACACCAACGCATTATGTTTACTTGAGTGTTTTCAATGCACAAGTTTCTTTTTTTTTTTTACTTTAATTTAGTTCAGTTTGGTTCATCTTAGGCCGATTTTTACTATTGTACCTGTAAAACTAAAGCAAGAGGTGAAAACTAAAGCTTGTCCAAATATTGTATTGTAGCTCTATGATCCTATAGTGTCCCTGAAAACATGTATCACTGTAGGTAGAAAATGAGTCTCGCTACACTACATACTACATACTGCTCCATCTATTAACATCAAATAAAGGTGTTGTTTCAAACCACAAAAGGCAAACGATGACCCCCTTCAGTGCTAACACTTGTGGAATAGCTCATGTGACCACAGGCATGAATGTCCATAAAAGCACATTTACGATAAAAAAAAATGTCTATATACACCATACAAGTATATTATATACACAAGAATACCTGAAGACACAACCAAATATTTGGTGAACAACTGTCTTAATAGAATAGTTTGACATATAGGAATAGTTTGGGAAATGTGCTTATTAGCTTTCTGGCAGCAAATTGGATGAAAAGATCAATACCATTCTCATATCTGTTTGCTAAATTCAAGGTGACAGCTAGCAGCTAGCTTAGCTTAGCACAAAGAGGGGAAACAGCCAAAACCAACCAAACGTTTTTACGCTTCGGTTTTTGTACAGATTAATCAAACGAGATTATAACTGTATTGTTACCTTTGGGCAGAGCTCGCTGTTTCCCACTGTTTCCATTCTTTATGCTAAGCTAAGCTAACCTGCTCCCAGCTGTAGCTTCATATTTACCGTACAGACATGAGTGGCATCAATCTGCTCATCTAACTCTCTGCCGCAAAGCGAATAAGCGTATTTCCCAAAATGTTGTTGTTTATCTTAATTAGTAGGCCTCTAAGGAGATATTAATCTATACAAGGTAATATTTCTATACAATTTCAACAATATGGTGGACATACAAGAATGGTGTGAGACCAAACATCTAATGTGCTAGTTACATGTCATGTGACTCGAGTGCAATTTTTCTTTCCCCGACACTGATACACCCTGTCCAGCGACACCACAGAAAGCTGCCGCTTACTTGTGCAACAGAGGTGAGGCATCTTGACACTTTCACTCAAAGGTTCACTTTCATATGTATCAACCGCCACAACCACCAACACAACCAATGACTCTGACATGCAACAGTTCACAACACTCTCCATAGCTTCTTGCCACTACAGATATGAGCAAAATAATCAATTGAACCGCACTAGAGTAAATAAACTTGAGCCAATACAACTGCAGTTAATCAATATAATAGCCTTCAGGTGCAGCTCACAATGAGTCTGATGAGGAATGCAGAGTAGACTGTCTCATTCTGGGAAAACCCATCTTGACAGGGGCTGTGCCGGCATGCACTAAATTGAACTGGAACATAAGAGTGAACATGCTTTTTTCAGCCACACAGAAAGGAAATGAGGCTTCTTTTCAGTCTAAATTGTGAGGGGGGGGGGATAGGTGGATGAGAAGGTAT
>NTHP01000159.1:450057-460143 GCA_003416845.1 Oplegnathus fasciatus
GGGGGGGGATCCTGCAGAAAGGAGAGAAAACCCAGCATGTCTCTTAGCAACCATTCTAGAGGTCTATAGATTCACCTATAGATAATTTCTGTCTTTCCCTGGAGGACATGGTGTGTAGAGGATGCCTATAGCTTGCTCTTTTCTCATGCCATTTGGATTGTTAACTTCTAATTGCTTGTTGATGCAGGCAGGTAGAAAATGCTATTCTCTTACAAAAAGATATTAATTTCACAAGTATACTGAACACGCCTGATGCTGATAATAGAGAAAAAAACAGTTAAAGACAGAAGAGTTAATGGCAGTGGCCAGAGGCATTGTATGTCAAAGTTTTATGGCTTCTGGATTCAACCAAACATCATATAAAACATAAACATATTTCTTTCAAACTTGAATTTGTCCTCACTGTGATGGAAGTGCAAGAGCACACACGCACACACCAGATACACAACACACATTGTTTTACCTAATCAGTCCAGCATTACAAGGCTAGTTTAAGGTATAGACAGCTGATCATATCCACCACCATTTTGCTCGGCTGTGATCATTATTGATCATCACTACGTGGTAATATTGTTAATCCGAGTGGAGCTTCATCAGGTCAGACAGTCGCACGCATTCCAATCTAAACACAGGTGAAGACTATAACTTAGATGTCTGCTACTCTAATGATACTACAGTAAATTCGAATGAGTACAAAATCATGTGGAGTGTACACAACCCTGGGTCAGTGAGGTACCATGGCACGTCACCAAGCAGCCTGGATTTAAATAGATTTAAATAGACTGTTAACTTTGTTAAAATGTGTTTTCTGTGTTCATCCAAGAAGAAATTTAACAACAGTTTTTCTTCTAGGTGATACGTACAGAGGGACTTTTACATTTACTATGGAATTATTTGCACTTTAATGTACTTTTCTCCAGACATATAAAAGACTCTGCTTTGAATAATAATTTGAGGGAGACTTTAATGTTATCATCATATCCACCTCTGTTGGTCTTGTGACTAATGACAAATCACATTGGAGTAAAATGTCAACTCATTACAGAGAAGAAAAGCATGACTAGTTTGCAGTCTCTCTTTGAACAGCCAGGGTAAGAGATACCATTGGACCAGTGAGATGGAGCCCAGAGCGACATTAATTCACTTAATTATTTCTGATTGGGTTCACTGGACCAGGTCTTCTCTGGTTTCACACTAAAACACCCTTGTGTTTTTCCCAGTCATCATAATATACATTACAGTACATAAAAAACACTCTTTGTGTATATGATCACAGTTACAATAAATGTAGTGCAACTTAAGATATATAAAGCTTGGTTTAATTTTGTTCTTTTTAGTTATTATTGAAAGCTATCACAGAAATCACCGTAATCTACAAAATGTGTTATGTCCCAGCAGGCCTGGTAAAAAATACACCATGTAAAATTAGATAGTTGTCAGTTTTCTTTTAAGGCTAGCACTTGTCATGGTGAATTGTTACTTGCAGTGGGACAGGAAAGTCCTTTGTTTTAGAAATGTTGGAGTCACTGTGATGTTGCATGAAAAGAATCAGGGTGTAGCCGTTCCTCTGGGCCAGATAACTGGGAGAAAAATTGTTTAAGTGTGATCGAATGCACACAAGAGAGTATGGTTGTGCACGTCGCATCATGAAACCTGTTTCATCTGAGTTGCCTTCATTTTCTCTTCTTCCTCTGGGCTGTTAGGCCTCCACAATGCCTTTTGAGCAGCACACTAGATGCACACTCAACCCTAATGTTCACAGGAGATTGTAGGCCGTTTAATGCAGGCAAAGGCAAAACAATCAAATCAGATGACATCAATTCAAATTATAAAGCAATTTTTAACCAATTTGTCACAAACCGTTTTACAAGGCAACAAACAGGCATTAGTCATTTTAAACAAAACAAAAACAAGTCACATGCCTAACATAAGTGTATGTGAGACAGAGAGAGTGGGTGAACATTAGAGCAGACTTTAAAAGAATACAAGGCAGGAGGAGCGAGAAAAGCAGAGGCCTCTCGAGGGAGAGATCAGGATGAAGGTTGGTAAGGGTGGCGTGGGCTAAATAAATCAGACAGTGTGTGTGTGTGTGTGTGTGTGTGTGTGTGTGTGTGTGTGTGTGGTTTTCACCCATGGACAAGGAGCCTGCAGAGATTCTTTCTAGCCAGCTGTACTTCAAATGTAAATCCTGCGTCCTGTGAGTGACAAGTTCAGTCGGAGCAAATCAGTGATGCACTGTGGGCACGGCTGTGTTATGTTTTGTTCTTCGGACTTTGTAATCAATACAAGTAGCAATGAGAAGCCAATAATGACACGTCTATGAGAGTTTTTTCCAGTTTGTGTGAGTATTCCTGCTGCTGAGGCTTAGCAAGGTGTGTAGGTCATTATGCCATACAAAGACAAAGACACAACACAAAAACATGTAACACCACATGAAAGTGGTGAAAACAAGTAATGTAATCACTTTCTATACACTCTCTTTCGTGTTGGTGGATTTTATGGCAAGGCGGAAGAGGAACTGACTTGTGTGTCTAATACTGGAAACAAGGTTTGAAGAGGGGGAGATTTTCAGCATACCTAAACTGTTACATAAATAAGATTCATCAGGTTACCGCTCATGTCAGATCTCATCATGGTGCCCAGATTTATAGTTGTGCATTTACCAGTTAAGCAAAATAGGCCATAAAACTTACAAAATAATGATTTTAATCTCATGGTGAGTTGTGAGTGGGTGTATTGCAAGTGACTAACCAGGCTTTTGACTAGCTACCAACAGCTGAGAAAAAACTCTATAATGCACTTTATATATATATNGGAAATAAAAGCTGAAATGTTGATCTCTTGTCTCATATTCATCTTTTGATGTCAAACCCAAATGTTTTCAGTCTACAGCAAAAATACAGGAATTGGCCTCACTGTTCCAGTACTTTTGGAGGGGAGTGTATGTACATGCATAACTTTTATATACAATTTACTACTAAAATTTAGAAACGTATTAACGCTGTTAGCTATACCGCAGGGGCATGTCCAGGGAGTGACCCGGGGTGGCACAGGTCACTCCTGAAATCTGATTGGCCACCCCATTATCTGAAACTATGATTGGCTATCTGCCCTCTCTTTGAAGACTAAACTGGACTTTCATTTACTGGTGCAACTGAGTCTTAAATCTGAGAGGCAGCAACAGGGGCTTAGCATGGTTTTCTGGGCCCTGTCCTTAGTCAGTCTCTGAGGCCCCCTCATGATTTTAAAATTATTATTACAAACTATTTTTGTGGGCCCCTCTACACCTTTGGACCCTGTAAATTAGTACCCCTTGTCCCTCCCCGTCCTACGCACCTAGGCAAGCAATATTACACTTGTATGGTGCCACTCTGTTTGCGTTGTGATTGGTAGGTCTATTGATCTTTTATCTTTTTGAAATTTAAACACAGGAATGTAAGAAACAGTAAGGTACTGTAATGTTAGTAATTAAAGTAAATAGTGGAGTAGTGGAGACAGGAATGGTAAATTAATGCTATTCTGATGTGTGTGCGCACATACAGTACTTCAAGTGGGCCACTGACTTATTCAGGGATGCTGCATAAGTCAGTGCCCCACTTGGACCACCCCGGTCAAAAAGGCCTGGACTCGCCGCTGCTGTCCCGAGCAACAAAAGTGCAAATTAGTTGTCACTAATTTCATCTCAGTTCTTTTATCTGAATGTGCAATTCTGAGGCAACAGATAGGTACCCTGCTTTGTTTGTTGTGACCATGTTTCATTAAGCGATCTCAGTCTGAGCAAACCAGCTCTCAAAGCGAATGAAAATTTTATGACAGCAAATAGGGAAGCATATTGCTCAAGCTTACAAGGTTCACAGCAGCACACGTGTGGCATGTGCTGCACGTGCTAAATAATGCACAGAATGTAATTAATGATGAATCCTTCAAGAGCTTTTTCACAGTTTTTCCCTTTGGGGTGCGAGGTGCTGACTGTAGCTGTAGTAGATGTGAATGTCTCAATGCAAAACTCCTTCAAGTATTACCAGTACCGCAACCAATACAGCTACATTCAAATAAAGATCTGAACCCAAAAAACAAATTTATTGTTCTACCATTAATTTCATTTTCAAGCTTGATAAAGATATAAAATAGCCTTTCCCAACTTTCACAGGCAGTGGGGCTATTGATTGAGCTTCTCACAGAGCTTACATAACAAATTTTGGTATTAGACTCTGCACCCACGTTTAAGTCATCATTATCTGCCGTGACAGACTGCTCTGATTCACTGGACAAGCCCAAAATAACGAAACAACATCACGTAGCAGAACAAACGCCAAACAAATCGCTCAGAAAAGAAGGTTGGATGAGACATTGTCTTCATTAGAAATTGAATAAAAAGCTTGAGTGAGTAATGGTGTAGGTGTGGGCACAAACTGTCAGTCCCTAAAATTTGCCTGAAGACGTTCCCAAATGTTCAGAGCTCGTCAATAAATGTCAAAATTGGATCTGTGTGACGCAAGCAAGCATTCAAAGTTCACTTAAGAAGGTCAGTGACAACAACTTGATCACAGTTTGACAGTTACTGGTTGTAGTTACTCATCCAGGTCAATCAATGTTCTTTTAATGGAAAATAGTTTTGTGTTTGACGAGTTTAACGAGTTTCATTAATATTTTTCACTAGATTCCTCCAAGGCACAGGCAGCAAAGTGTGTTCCGTCAAGTGTTATCTCTTTAAACATTCAGCTGCTGCCATAAAAGTTAACATTTTATTACTGAATCTTTTATAACAGATGCTAAAGTAAATCATCTCCTCCTGTACCGACACATTTGTCTAAGCATCCTGTTAAATAAAACATAGAGGTTAGGTTACTCTATTGTATCTGGCGTAGGGCTCTGAAGTGAATATTTGCTTTGAAAGCCATTTTTTATCAACCCATCTTCTTTTTAAAAAAAAAAAAAAAAAAGCCACAGCGAAGCATCTTTTCCTCAGAGGAAGGGCAGTTATTTGGTTTGTAAAGCAACGCCGGGTTTCACATTCAATTGAGGCCTGGTGTCTATGCGTTCTCTATGATGTGGGCTGGAAAGGCCCAGAGCAAACCATCTATTGTGAAGCCCAGACAGGCTGCAACTGAAGCAAATACTGCGCTGATTTGCAATACATCACACACACACACACACACACACACTGCCCTGACAAAGATGTGTCTAAAACAAACTGGCCCACTATAGCCTTTGCCAAGCCATCTGCTCTTCCTCTTCTTCTTCTCTCTCCAAAAGTGTTCACCTCTTTAAGGAGTCTCCCATTCAAGGTCGGTGTGTGTGTGTGTGTTCCTTCATGTGCTTTAACATCTCAGCAGGCAGGCCTCCTCACTAGCCTAAGAACTAAAGAAAAAATCTTCAGGCAGCAGCTTTTTCCAACCGAAACCCCCTTTTCTTTAGAATAAACTCCCAGCTGCTATTAGGGAAGCCGGCTCTCTTATGATCTATAGAAGAAAAAAATTTTTTTTTAAATTTCTATTCTATGAGTGTGCACAGCTTTCTATTTTACTTGAAATTAATTCAGAAATGACTGCCTATAATGCAGGAAAATGTAGTTTATAGCTCAGCTGGAGCACATTGTCCAGCTGTTAGGATCCTATTTTTCTCTACTATGGTCATTCTTATCCCGCGGCTCCCCTCCTCCCCTGTCATATCTGCGCCAGGATACAGAAGTCTGGTCTTCTCTGTTCCCAGGATTCTGTGCTTCTCTTTTTTCTGGGGCTGTTTGGAAGAGCTCGGCCTCTGTCTTTCAAGTTACCCTGCCCTCTGCTTCACTAAGCTGCCAACACTGTCATACTACACATCCTCCAAGGGGTCTACTAACCTCCCCCTTTAGCCGCGGCTCTACGCCAACCTGGCACTGTACTTGGAACGATGTGAAGACACTGGACTTGTTTCATTGGACTCATTTCACTGGAAGCATTCCCTGGACTTATTTTATCTGACATCTTAATATTAGATCAACTGTTAAAACTCTTTGTTCATTTTACTGTATTTGTCATTTTTTCATGTGGCTCCTATTCCAGCCATCCAATGAGGGATGGGTCTCTCTTTGAATTCCCTCTCCCGAGGTTTCTTCCTTTTTTACTCCTTATGTTGCTCTGCAATTGCTTGTTAGACTGTTAATCCTGTATATACACTATAGATGCCAATTTACTTTTCCTATGGTTAGATTGTCCAAGTAGCCTTCACATTCTTCTTCTTCTTAGTTTCCAGCCTGTTCATGTTCCTGACTTGCTGCCTGCTGTTTTTATTGAATTTAGAGTGCCTGGTTTTGCTGCCTGTTAATAGTTATTTCCAGATCACCAGGTAGGTGTAGTCTGACTGATCAACCAAGAGCTTTTAAATCACCTAGTCTGCCTGAAGAGTCTGCTTTCGAGTCTGGGGCCTATTTATTTCCCTTAAAATATATGATTTGTTGTCAAAATAACACACACACACACACACACATTTCTTTACCTGGCCAACACAATCATTTATTTCTCGTGATCATGCAGAATGTACCCTCCAGGCATCTTAAATCAAGGTGTTATTGAATTATAGGTTCATGCAGTTCAGTCTCTTAACGCCATAAAGGTCTCTCAAAAACCTTTCAATGGCACCACCTAGTGTCCCTTTTTGTTATTGTTACATGTTTCACACAGCAGGAGAGGAATAGATGACAGATGGGTGAGCCTAAAAAAAATAAAAGCAGCCTCTCATATACAACAGGAATGTGAAAATATGTGCCACATACGACATCTGTAGGTGTTTAGCCTGCAGCCTCAGCACACAGCACATTATACCTATTTATTTAACCCTGATTCAGTCCTCACCATCGAGTACCTGGTGCTCCTTTTAATGTAGCTTCTATTGTAATTTTTATGTAACTGTGTTCAATGCATCCTGTCTGGATGTTATGTGTTGTGTTTCAATATACTCCTTTTTAATAGCAAATTTCTGCCTCTTGCATGCAAAAGGTAGACAATAAAGTATTTTTCTATTTCTATTCTAAATAAATACCGGTGTGATTTTACTAATCATCTCAATTTAAAGCTTCAACACATAATCAGTGAAAACATTTTTGCACAGTCTTTGGTAGCCATGAAAATCTAAATACTCTTGTTTACCACTGAGATCTATGGAAGCCCATTTCTGCCAATGTGATGGGAAAAAAAAGATCAGTCATTACAATGAGAAACTTTCTCTAAATAATGACTTAATATCTCGAAATAATAAGAAACTTTCTCAAAATAATGAGTTAGTATCTCAAAATAATGACTTATGTCAGCTTCTCATTATTTTGACATAAGTAAGTCATTATTTCGAGAAAGATTCTTATTATTTCGAGATACTAAGTCATTATTTTGAGATATTAACTCATTATTTTGAGAAAGTTTCTCATTGTAATGACTTACAGGATGTTTTTTTTTTCATCACATTGGCGGGAATGGGCTTCCATAGCGATCTATCCCTGTATCCTAATTTTAAATGTCTGACCATGCAGTGGTTTCACTAAAAGGCTCAGGAAAAACTGAGTTTAGTCCTTCCAAACTGTCTTTAGCTTTCAGAGGAAAGTGTCATGACTGTTTCCACACTTGAATCTCTATCAATGACCTCACTAGTTATTAAATGTTAAAGGGAAACCTAAAATAGAAGAAATCTTCTGAACAAATCTTTTCTTAAGCTAAAATGAAATGACTAAGCCTCCAGATGATTGATGAAAACTCTTTCACTAACTGGATGAACGAGATGCATCACATACTTTTACATTTCATCTAATATTTTCATATATTTTGTTTCTTTGGGTCACCTAATGGCGTTATATACGCTTTTTCCCCAGCTTTTCTCAAGAAACATTAAACTTTAATGTTCAAAATCATTAGAAAGCACATCGTAAAGTATTTTTCTTTTTTTAAAAGAAGAATTTCATAATTTTGTCCTGAGCCATATTTCACAAGTCATTTGTTTCCAGTCGGCGTGTTTTTGTGAACGTACCAGTCTCGCCCAACAGCAAAATAAACGAAAAGATAACCAGGTAACTGTACGATAAATGACTTTACCATCAATGAAAAACGTGCATTTTTGTTCGGCACATTTACATTATGTGTGATGTTAACGTTTTGACCTAAATCTAAAGATGACGGACAATTTGTAAGGCCAATATTCCTGCTTCTGTCACGATTAGCCGGCTAGCTAACGTTAGCCACTTCATTTCCTGACTCGAGCTAACTTCAGCTAGCTGACAGATTGTTGCAGCTTTTATTGGTTTAATGTTAACTGACATGGATATATTTCTCTAAAAGCAGCACAGCAGAGCTTGAGTTAGTCTGTATTAGCAGTGGTAACGTTAGCTAATCAGTAGCGTTGTCCATATGCTTTGAAAACCCCCCACATCCTCATCATCTGTCTCCCCTGTATCTGCTGTCTTTTCTTCAGGTCAGGGTCATGGAGTTTGCAGAGTTGATAAAGACACCCAGGGTGGACGGGGTCGTCCTACATCGGCCTTTCATGCCCACTGTGGAGGGGACCCTGTGTCTGACTGGTCACCACCTGATTCTCTCCTCCAGGCAGGACAACACAGAGGAGCTGTGGCTGCTTCATTCAAACATCGACTCTATAGAGAAGAGGTGATGAGCTCCTTATTTTACACCTTTTTCCTGCATCGTTTTTCAGGCAATGTCACTGTTAAACTGCAGCTTCATTAGCAGAGGTGGAAAAAGTATTCAGATCCTTTACAGAAGTGAAAGTACTAATAGCACACTGTGAAAATACTCCACTACAAGTAAAAGTCCTGCATTCAAAAGCTTACTTAAGTAAAAGTATGTGAGTATTATCAGCAAATGTACTTAAAGTATCAAAACTAAAAGTACTCATTGTGCAGTAAAATGTTCCCTGTCAGTGTTTTATTATATCTGATGTTTCTGGATTAATATTACTGCTCCCTTAATGTGTATGTTGCATTTTACAGCTGTAGGTGTTTAAGGTTGAGCTCATTTTAACTACTTTACATACTGTTGGGTAGTTTAATCTACAGCAGTGCATTATGGTCTATAAGATCATCATATGTTTGTAGTGACCCTGTCCTGTGACAACCACGTATCTCTAAAAAATCAACTTTTCATGAGAAAAACAGCCTGTTTTCAGCTTTGTGACAAAGCATTTTCCATCTAATCCAAGGAGGGTTTAAATAGTTTATTTAGCTCAACACGCAAAGGAACACTTCATTCTTCAGTTTATCTGAAGAATTCAGAATCAACACATTTGGTGGTGCATGGTTTTCACTTGACATGAAGGGTGTGGAAAAACTGTAATCTGCAAAGTAACTAAAGCTGTCAGACAAACGTAGTGGACTAAAAAGAACAATATTTCCCTCTGAGATGTTGTAGAGTAGAAGTATAAAGTAGCATAAAACGGAAATACTCAAGTAAAGTACAAGTTACTTGAGTAAATGTACTCAGTTACATTCCATCACTGTTCATTAGCTGCGCTCAAAAAGACAAGGACACAAGGAAAGGGGACGTGGTGCAGTGTATTTTTGCATTGTGTGACCTCTCTAGAAAACCTATTATGAAAATTGAGGCTGATCAGCAGGACATGAATTTGGTGAAGTCATTTTGAGTAACAAGGAAGGAAACAGTGAAAGTAGAGTTGTGTTTGACTGTGGTGACACCTGCCTTTTTAGTGCAGCTGTTGTTATTGCATGTACCATTTTCTATAGTACCTTTATGCTTGACTTGTGCAGTGGAGAGAGCATCTGAAACTGTTGTGGCAGGAAGTTTGAGTTTGACTGTGTGCTCCTACTGCAGTGGTTTAGAAGGAGAAGGGTGGGTAGCTGTAAACAGCATTGAGGATTAAACGTTGGCCGTAAAAAAGTTTATTTATAGAGCACATTTCAGCAACAAGGCAATTCAAAGTGCTTCACATAAGACACCAAAAGCATCGAGACAACGTGCAAAAGAAACACACCACAGAAAGGACACTCAAATACAATAAACAGTCATTAAAGAGCCAAGAGAATAGAAAATAAAAACAAGCTCAAATAGAAGCTGAAATCGAATAAGACAGGTATAAAATACAAGAAAAAAA
>NTHP01000159.1:460277-494173 GCA_003416845.1 Oplegnathus fasciatus
TTGCAGCCGACCTGCAGTTTTCTGGGAGTTTGTTCCAGATATATGGTGCATAAAAATTGAATGCTGTTTCTGCATGTTTAGTTTTGACCCTGGGGACAGAAAGCAGACCTGTCCCAGTCGACCTGGGAGGTCTGGATGGTTCATAATGTAGCAGAAGATCAGAACTGTATTTTGGCCCTAAACCATTCAGTGCTTTATAAACCAACAGTGGTATTTTGAAATAAATTGTTTGACAGACAGGGAGTCAGTGTAAAGACCTCAGAACTGGAGCGATGTGATCCACTTTCTTGGTCTTAGTGAGGACTCGAGCTGCAGCGTTCTGAATCAGCTGCAGCTGTCTGATTGATTTTTTAGGGAGACCTGTAAAGACCCGGTTACACTAGTCGAGTCTACTGGAGATAAATGCACGGACACGTTTTTCCAAATCCTGCTGAGACACGAGTCCTTTAATCCTTGATATATTCTTAAGGCGATAGCAGGCTGACTTTGTAATTGTCTTAATATGGCTGTTGAAATTAAGGTCTGAAAGCAAGTACCTGGGGACCAATGCTAGCTCTGAGGCCTGTGCCTTGGTCAAACGCAGGCAGGAGTAGTCTTGATAGCTAACATGTATGTCTTTTGGTATGGGAAAATCCAGAGTGCCGGGATGAAACCCAACATGAGGAGAACATGCAAATTCCAGTGTTTCACATTGGCAACAGTGTCGGCTTTGAGCCTTTGTGTCTTTCCCATGACCGTCATTCTGTCTGCTTAACTTTTGGATACAATCTTCGACTTCTCTTTCAGATTTGTGGGGTCTCTGGGAAGCATCATAGTCAAATGCAAAGACCTGAGAGTGATCCAGCTCGACATCCCTGGCATGGAGGAGTGCCTCAACATTGCCAACTCTATTGAGGTAAAAAACAAAGGTCCAAAATAATCTTCATGCCAAACAGGGAACACAGATTAGTTTTAACTGTTTTAACTGCAAAATGTTCACTCTTAATGTCTGAAAGGTTGTCCTAATTTTAATGTCAAATGAAATTCTCCA
This sequence comes from Oplegnathus fasciatus, assembly GCA_003416845.1. Taxonomy (NCBI): domain Eukaryota; kingdom Metazoa; phylum Chordata; class Actinopteri; order Centrarchiformes; family Oplegnathidae; genus Oplegnathus; species Oplegnathus fasciatus. The sequence continues at coordinate 461,308 of NTHP01000159.1, forward strand.
TGTGATTAGCCAATACATATTCTTTATTCCTCTCTAGGCTCTGTCCACGCTTGATTCAGTCTCCCTGATGTACCCTTTCTTCTACCGGCCCATGTTTGAAGTCATAGAAGATGGCTGGAATTCGTTCCTTCCAGAGGATGCCTTTAAAGATTTGGAGTCTATGGTATGGACATGATTAGTGACAAACACTTTAACATTCTCTCAGCCCTCCGTTGTACTCACTGAAGACCCCTCTTTTAACCCGTCACCATCCCTTTTACCAGACAGATGAGTGGAGACTGAGTGAGGTCAACAAGGACTTCAGTGTGTGTCCGTCATACCCTCCTTTAGTGGCCGTGCCCAAAGATGTTGATGATGACACACTGAAGAAAGTAGCTACCTTCCGTCACAGTGGCCGTTTTCCAGTACTCAGCTACTACCACAAGAAGAATGGCATGGTGAGCACCTGGGAAATGGAGTTTATATGATTGTGTTTGTGTTGCAAACTATTCTTTGTGGATTTGAATTGTGTATTGGCTGATTGCATCATAATATAACACTGTCTGTAGGCATATTTATTCTCAAATCACTTCCACTTTCAGGTGATGATGCGAGCAGGGCAGCCTCTGACGGGCACCAACGGGCGACGGTGTAAGGAAGACGAGAAGCTGATCAACGCCACCCTGCGGCCAGGCAAACGTGGCTACATCATTGACACACGCACCATCAATGTTGCCCAGCAGGCCAAAGCCCGAGGTGGAGGATTTGAGTCTGAGGCTAACTACCCCCAGTGGAGGAGGATCCACAAGGCACTCGAAAGGTTGGTGGCCACTAAGAGCTTCAGTGGCTCCATAAAGCAATCGCTAATCTTTGCGCTGAGTTCTACAAGACACTGTGTTTTATATTTTTCTTTTGTTTTTTTGTCTTTTTCTGAAAATACTTGTTGTTAAGACTCTTTGGATTGAATGTGATACTGATACTATGTGTCAAAAACAGTTTTTTATTCATATGACTGAAATTTATATTCAGTATACTACGTATATTAACTATTCAGACATTCCTTTTAGTATTGTGACAAATCTGTGGTTTCCAGGTCTAACGTCCTCCAGGAGAGCCTGATAAAGTTGGTAGAGGCGTGTAACGATCAGTCGCACAGTATGGACCGCTGGTTGAGCAAGCTAGAGGCTTCCAACTGGCAGACTCATGTGAAGGAGATCCTCACCACTGCCTGCCTGGCTGCCCAGTGTATCGACAGGTCAGTGAGCGAAGTTTGATTTGTTTGTTATACTGACTCTCTGCTCGTAAATATTAAGAAATACCGTCACAATCGCTGTGGAGTAGCCGGTGACACTCTGTCTGTCTGTCTCAGGGAGGGAGCGTCAGTGCTCGTTCACGGTACCGAGGGGACAGACTCCACCCTGCAGGTGACCTCCTTGGCACAGATCATCCTTGATCCGGCCTGCAGGACCATCAGAGGCTTCCAGGGCCTTGTTGAGCGAGAGTGGCTCCAGGTAAGCTTATCTGACCTTTGAAGCACAGCCAAAATCTTTTTCATCTTTTTGATAAAATGAATGACTGAGAACTACAATTAATATCTCATTTTAGAAGCTTTAAATTATCTGCACTTTGTTTTTTTACATACAGTTTGGTATTTATATGTTGGTCATACAAGGAATGATATGGTCACAAATTACGCTACATAAACATTTATCGCCTCAAATTAGCTGAAGTTCATAAACCTTTCCATACAGGTATAGTAATCAGGCCCAATAAGCATTTTAATGTCATGATGGACATGGTCTTTGCATTCCCCTCATAAACCCTCTCACCTCTTTGGCCACCTGTCCCAGGCGGGTCACCTGTTCCAGCAGCGCTGCGCCCAGTCAGCCTACTCCAACAGCAAGCCTCGACAAGAGGCTCCCGTCTTCCTGCTCTTCTTGGACTGTGTGTGGCAGATCCTTCGCCAATTTCCGTGCTCCTTTGAATTCAGCGAGAGCTTCCTGGTGCTGCTCTTCGAACACGCCTATGCTTCTCAGTTTGGCACCTTCTTGGGCAGCAGCACGGCTGAGAGGTAAGTCTGTTGAGGTTGGTCTACCAGCTTATGTCAGCCATAAGCTTACTTTGTTTTGCATTGGTCTGTAATACACAATGTCATGTACACCTGCATAATCTAATGCAATCGAATATAATATCCATACAATACAGTGTTTATAAAAGTCAAATGACAGTATATAGACCATTAGTTTGATATAAAGAGTTACATCCTGCAAAAAATATTTTATTGAGCTTCTGGCCACTAAGCAGCTGTACTAAAACAGATGTGGATTAGGTGACTTTCCCAAAGTCAATTCTAAAGTTTTCATTGAGGGAAAAGAGAATATTTTCACCAACATCAGTGACAACATCCAGGGACTGTGTGTCACTGTAGAGGTCACAAGCCCACTTTGACAAACTGTAGGTAACCGCTGTTCTTTTCTGTTCTGTTCTTCCCACCCTTTCCATAGAACCAAACTGTCTCTGCCTGAGAAGACTGTGTCACTTTGGTCGTGGGTGAATCGGCCCCAAGAACTGGAGCGTCTGACCAACCCGCTCTACGAGGCTAACAGTCTTGTGATCTGGCCCTCCGTGGCCCCTCAGAGTCTGCTGCTGTGGGAAGGTAAGAAACAAACACAAAAGACATGCAGTGACCGAGATAATTTACCATAGGTGACCTGAAAGGTTCTGTCTATTGGAGAGAAGGAAGTGTTATCTCATTACATTTGTAACACCCTGCAATAAACAACTGTGTCTCAACACTAAATATAATTTTATAAAGCAGCCATATTGGGTTTGTGCGATACTGGATTAGGAACGTATACACTGTTAAAAATATTTTAAAAAAGACTAAACAGAAGCAAACTCAACTGGTCTTTGGACTACTGGTCACAATTATCATATGATTATGGTCATAATATCACATATAATTGATAGATGAACAGACCTAGAAGTGAACTTAAGTCCAGTGAACTTAAGGGGGTTTAAAAACAGGTTTGAGATCAACTAAGTGGAGCTTTTGCTTGACTGACTGGAACAGATGATATAAGAGGCTTAGAGTCATCATAAAAATATTGCTCAATGTCACACTAAGACAGATGTGCATTGTCCAATTTTCCAGGTCACACAATTTAAGCTTTTGTCACCTTTGTGTGAAAAATGTTCATCCTTTAGAGGAAAGTGTTAACCATATGCTTTGAAAATACTTGTTTGTATACATATATATACTGCAAGTTTTGTTGGTTTAAATGGTAAATTTGTGCCAAAACATACTGGGTGTAGGCTACACCAACGATAGCAATGCTGATATTCTTGTCTGACACAGAAAGCCTCTTCTGTGTGCATCAACCAGTAGGACTGCATGCTGTGTATTGTGAGCATGACACATGTTTCATGACACTGTGGGTTTGACTCATACTTGTGGCTTATTCTTGGACTGAAGACAGGCCTGAAGCCAAGTCTGAGTATGTTCATTACTAACGCCTAAAACAGTTGATAGCAATGGGTGGAGAAACCGCTGAGGTAGCCACAGGTACGCTGCGATAAACTTGTCATTGTCTCATCTGTGATTACACTTTTGCTCCGACAAACACTCTGAAATCTCACCAGAAGAGGGCGCCATGATTTCACCATTTGCACAACTGACAAACCGAGTGACCCTGTGAGACAATAGTAAATACTGTAACATACATATTTTGTCCTCATTTACTTTTGGCCCCATGTTCAAGTTACATACATAAGTGCAGGCATGCGTACATTTTATTTTAAAGGGACATTTTATCACAGAAACAGCACAACAACAGCAAACAATTTGAGAAACAATTATAAACATGACAAGCCCTGATTTCCCCCTTGTCCAATTACATGACCTTTTGATACGACACAGCACCGTACCCACAGGAAACAGCTCCCTCAGTGAAAATAAACATTCAGTAAATCATAAACAATAGAAATACTAGTATTGCACTCCACAAAAATAACAAGCTGTGATAAAATAATGAGCAAATGAGTGATAAGATTTGTGTAAACAAACCTTCTAGCATTTTCTAACCTCTCTCGATAGTGAACGTCCACCTCTGATAACCCCACCTTATGAACCATGTTACATGAAGAGGTCAAACTGCATGCGGCTGTTTGGCTCGTATGATTTTTTTCCCCCTCATTTGGCTTTCAGCACCTTTACATTTTCAACATCGCTCAGATTGCTTCCCGGCTTACGTGTTTGTCTTATTATAGGTTGCACAGAAGTTATCCTCACTGACACCTGAGCCTCCTGACGCTGGACAGTGACGGTTTACTACTAGTTATCAGTTAGCAGTCACATGCACGCTCATCTTAGTCCCGTGGCACACTTTTATACTTGTAATCTCATATGGTTCATTTATGAATTTAAGGCTTGTATTGCACCACAAAATATCAATTAGAATAATGACTTCATAACTGATGTCTGAATCTTACAGATACTGCATAAAACTGTACTTGATCACTTCATTTAAACAGTTAAAGAAGCTTTTTATTTAAGCTGTAAAATTTTTTCACCTTCTTACTTTGAAATAAACTGTTTCAAAGCACCAAATGGTGTTAAACAGAAAGAGCAGTGATGCAGTGATTGTTCCATGATGCTTAAGAAAATCTGTGTGGGTGAAGTGAATGCATACTGCTCTTTTCTCTCTCAGCAGCCTCTCAGTAACTGTGTGTGACTGAGATTGTATGGGCCTGCTGTCTTTTCTAAGCAGAGCCGCCTTTAGTTTTCAGATTGTTGTCTTGGTCATTGTAAATTAAGGATTACATGGAATTGATTAGATTTCACCAACTGGAAATACATTTTCCAACATTTCATGAATGCTGGGATCAGAAATGACTTCATTAAAGGCAATGAACATATTAAATAAGTCAGAATGCGCCGCTTTCTAAATGACTATATTTTAAGGAACTTGGTTTGGCATGTGGTAGGGTTTTTCTTAGCACAAATTTATTGGGGTAGGCTGTTTAAATAAGAAGAATTCAGATACTTCACATAACTGTGATGTTAACTCCAAAAAAAAGTCCCAGGGGCACCTATGGTTGAACTTGCTGAATGCTGAATCAGCTCAAAGCAAATGCCATTCATAAAGAAACGTAGGGGGAGGAGGTCTAGACAGATGAGGGGTCATTAGGTTCAGACAATCCTGTGTGGGAGGCCCCTTTCCTGCCTAAAGCCTGAGAGCCACTCCCTCATTCTGTATGAATGTATGAGAACTACTGAAGCACGTGAAATGCAACAGACATCCGGCTTACGCAGCCCTTTCATAGAGAATGACACACACTCCTGGGCCAACTTAAAAGACCCTCATTTGATGTCCGTATCTGTAGCTCTTGATGTTGACACTAATAGGAACTGATGGTGTGCATCAATCTTTATAGAACAGCAACCACATACTCCTGAAAAGTGTGACACAAGTTGCTGTGTCATTGAAGTTTGAGGAGTTTTTACTTAAAGTGTTGTTAGGACTCAGTTCTCTAGTAATGGGAATTAGTAAGCAGTTTTCTATTGCCTAGTATTTACTGTGTAATCCAGAGACAAAGATGCTTAAATCCTGTCAGTAATGTCTGTGTCTTATAAGGACACACTAACACATTATCCCCTCCCCTCATTTTGTAATATTTGTGCCATCCAGGCAAGTACTGTGCTTCAACTAACCTGGATTAGAAAACTAAAGAACCACTGTAATCCACTATTTCTAATTTAGAGGCACAAAAGTTAAATGTATTAATTCCAACGTGAATTTGAAGGAACTTTCCGATTAATTCACTGTTTTCATCGTCTACCCAATAAATGCCTGATGATAACAGATTTCAATAATGAGTGAGATAGCCACATAGATGCGCAGTAAATCACTGTGCTGCCACACTTGCTTTCGTTATGACTGACAAGTCACCTCCTTATTGTGCTGTACATTCCAGTAATGCCGCACATCTCTTTGGTCACACTTGTGTTTCCAGTATATCGGTCCCACAAGTTCCTTTGCCAAAGTCCCCCACCCACCATCATAGAGTAAGTGCAGGAGAGGAAGGTTCTGCAGTCAGCTCACACAGTCAGTGCTTAGTTTTTCATCACTGTTTGATGTCGACTGACACTACATTCAGCCTCAAGAACCTTTATGTGATCGTATTACCCTCAATGCCAACATGAGAAACTATGACTTGCTAAACATCAGCTCTTTTAGCTCAAAGCACTGCTGTGCCTAAGCCTCACAGAGCTGCTAGCAGGGCTGTAGACTCTTAGACTTGTCAAAACATGATAGGAATAAGAGATACCACTTCCTTGTAATGGGTTTTGATCTTTATAGATTACTTACAGCGCTCTCCTCCTCTTCTATTACAGGAGTGTTCCTTCGCTGGAACCGCTCCTCCAAGTGTTTGGACGAGGCCTACGAGGAAATGGTACATATAATTGAATACAACAAGGAGCTTCAGAACAAAGTAAACAGCCTGCGCAGGCAGCTGGCACAGCTGGAAACTGAAGATCCTCTGCTGCAGACGACATAGAGAGAGAGCGGCGAAAGGAAGCGAGGTGGAAGAAAGAGATAGAAAATGTGGAAATATAACTAAATACAAAAACAGATCCATGTCAGCCTGGTTTAGGCTTCAATTAGGTGCAATTTTTTTTCAGAGGTTTGAGAATATATAATCCAAACAATTATAATTTTGGATTTTGTTCATGATTGTTGTTACATTTTGGTTTCCTGCACAGATGAAAGATGGATTGGCCCTAAACCCAGATTAACTCTTCAATTTTGCATTCATGCAGTTATCTTTCACACAGGTTACATGACTAAATGGACTGAAAGAGTGCCCTGATGCCTTGCATGCAAAATAAAACAAACAAATCATACATTTTTATCTTATTTTACCATGTTGTGTCATCGAAACCAAGCAGGAGTGAGGGGTAAAGATTCAGAAACCTATTTCTCAGAGTGCTGCTAAAAGCCAAACACTCATCATCTCATAGTCCTCTAATATAGAGCTGAAACAGTCAGTCAATGAATCAGTTAGCTGATAGTCAAAAAAAGGATTGGCAACCATTTAGATTATTGATTAATCATTTCAGTATATTCTTAAGCAAAAATGCCAAACATTTGCAGTTTCTAAAATGTGAGAATTTGCTGCTTTTCTTTGTCATAAATGATTGTAAATTCAATATCTTTGAGTTTTGAGACTGTTGGTCGGACAACACGACCAATTTGAAAATGTCACCTTGGGCTCTGGGAAATGTATCACTATTTTTTGACATTTCATAGCCTGAAGGATTAATTGATTAATTGAAAGTGAAAATGTCAGATTAAATGATAATGAAAATTATTGTTAATAGCGTTAGTTAATAATATTAGTGTGCATGCCGACCTGTGTGTACAGAAAAACTACTCAGTACCTTAAATTAGGCCTTGCCTTGTCAGCTGATTTCACAGTTGCTAAGCCTCGTCAAACTCCCGCTTCTGACACCCTTTGACTCTCATTGACATACACAGATATCTAAAAAATTCAGGGAGTGAGTCCATTTCCTCCTGATTTCCTCCTTTCATTTACTACAGGGTACACATTTACACCAAACATCCTGCTGAATGTATATGCCGCTGAAGCACTGCAGAGTAACTATGGCAACATATAGGGTGCTATAAGGCAGCATGTGACTTTGCTGCACGTTGAGATGATATAATAAGCGTAGGTAGGGTCAGCACCTACTGTACTGTACAAGGAGAGGGGAGGCTTGTTTAATAGGGATCGGACCAAAATATCCTGACTCTTATATGTTTATCAGATCATTACTTGACATCCCAGTTAGTAGCACAGCCAGAGGTGGTGAGAAAGACTTATTTAACACAACCTCATGAAATGTTAATATCCATCAGCTTGCCCAGTTTTACTTGGCCAATATTCTTTTTCCAGTCTCGTTATGCACAATGGTAAAGTAGTCAAATATGTTTGAGTGTATGATGCAGAAAGAAGAGTGATGTTAGTACTGAAGGTCTTGTTGCCGTGGTAATGGTGGCCATGTTGGTCACATGATTGTTAGCAAGACTTTACAGAGTTGATCACATGGATGTTTGTCTGCTTAAAAAGTGAAAATATTATATCAATGTGAGATATTGCTTTAAAGACCAATTTATAATTTGGTAATTAAAGTTATATAATAATTGTTGTGTTCAAGTACATTGTTAAACAAAATTCATATCTGCTGTTTGTAGTTTAAGATCCAGAACTAATGCACTTTGTGTGAAAGGCATGTACAATATCAGAAACTTGTAATTCTAATTCTTATAATTAGCATCATGTTAGTTTTAACTCACCAGCTGTTGCCATATTAGACAATAAATGTCTTTAATATTAAATGTGAAAACATGCCAATAACAACTCATGTAAACTCAAACTGTCAGACTTACTGTACAGCGGATAACACAGGCAGTGTGTCATGTCAGCAATTTGCATCCAAAGTGATCATTTTCTCAACCAACCCAGGACTAGGCATAGCAAGCCCATGAGCAGGAAAGCCACATAACAACACTGTTGGTGTTTCTTCTAAACCTGTAATTACACTCATGAAAAAGGCAGCTGAGCAAGTTTAAAACAATATTACCTAAATTCTTTTGTCATACTGACATTGAAGCTCATCTTTCAATGCTGTCCACGGGTGAAGGTAGCCTCCATTAGTATAATGCTATTAAGAGAGCTTTTTGCTGCACTTTAAATACAAAACAATTTGCAGTTTTGGGCTCAAATTAAATCCAGTGTCCATCCAGGGTTAGTTTTGTCAGTAAGAAAATGCATTTTCTCTCCTTGTTTCCATGTCATCTTCATATATTTAATCTATTTTGCCTCACAAATGATGAAATAATCACACTAAACTGAACTGATTCCAGCCACTACATTAAAACTGCTTTATAAAGGGAAAGCTGCTTATAGCTGCACTATATACATTTTTTCCTTTTTCCAAAAAAAGACACCTTACCTACCGTTGCTTTGTGTGTGCATGAATGGAACAATGAGTTCAATCAGGGTAATGGTGTGATTTACAATTGTACAAATGTCCTATGCTTGCATTATGCATAATATTATGAATAAATTATCGTTGCTTTGTCAAAGTCTGCAAAACTCTAAAAGATTATCAGCACTGTGGACAAATAATGAGTTTGTCTGTTGTTGTACTTGTCAGCGTTGTGCAATGCCTTAATGCAAAATCAGAATTCAAAATAAACATTTCAGTTCTTTTATCACTGCTGATCAGATGTCTGTAAAATTATATTATTGTTCAAAAGATTAAATGTTGTTTTTTTTTACGTTTTGAAGCCATTAAAAATTATAGCAGAAAAGATGTTTGATTTTGAAATTATTCAATGAGATTTTGTTGTCACAGCAACATTTCATCGACTATAAATACTGTATTAATGATATAGTATTAAACTTTAAAGCTGCACTAATTGATATTTTATGCAAAAAATTGATCAGATAACTGTGTGTCATGTGAAAGGTGTCACTCGCAGTGATGAACCATTGGAGAATTATAACCTGACTCCGCAGATCCCCTCAAGCTCTATGAAGCGTTTTAGCGTCTTTCAGCTCATTGTGTTGGTATTGCAGCCCGCAACTTTCACAACTTTGTTTTGATTCAGTCTCACCACTCTCATCAGCCTAGTTTCTAGTCGCAGCATGCAGCTGTTTTCATGAAAAAGCTCTAAAAACCCACACTACCTGCCCAGCACCAAATGGTGAACATAGTGGAGTGTTTAGCAGCTCCTGAGCCAGATATGCTACAACGCTCACCATAACAACTCTATAAGGTAATAATGTGTTAATGTTGTTGCTCCACTACCCCCAAATGGTTAAAAAAATCATTTATTCTCTGACAAATATGTATGTAATGTCTCATTTCATCGTCAGAGCCCTGGTCATGTCTGTCACTGCCCAGTGACGAAGAAGCATGTTCCCACTACACTGGCAGGTGACATTGTTCAATTTTCCCATACCCTGTCCCCATACAGTTTGTCCAAGGATTAGTGAACAAGCAACCCAGCCAACTCACAAATATGTTGCCATCGTGGTGACGAAAGGATCATCTGATGAGGTGACCGGGGAATAAATAGCCAGGGGTCAGCTGCCTCATAGAGACATGTGATGGCAGCCAGTGTTGACAGTGCTACCGTCCAGCCATCACTCTTCTCTCCATATTAATGTGGCCTTGGGTCTGTCAGCACTCTGATTTCATGGCTGAAAGCCTTGCTTTACCTAACACACAGGATGCTGCTGTAGTGTTGACTGCTTCTCGGAACAATGGAGCAGTATGTGTCCTCGTCCAAGTGTCTAGTGGAAATGAGCATGTGTGGTACTTTTTGGAGGAATACTGTAGTATTGTATTATATTACACTTTTTAATCCCTATTTAGTTGGCGACATTGAGGGAGAACACATTCAGTCTTGGACTTCCAGGGGAAAACAAAGTCAGTGTTTCTGAGTTTGTTGGTGAAGTCCATTGAAAAGTTAGAGAGACTTTAAGAGACGATGAATTGTGTGTTTTTTGTCTTTGCTGCCCAGATGTTCTCAGCCAGGGTGAGACCTCGCTTCACCGTTACACTAAAGCTGAAAGAAAACTAAACCAAAACTGTGTCATCTCACGGCTATCAGCTATCATTTTCTTATGATGCTCCCTGAGAATGAAGAGTGGTGCTTATCTAAGTTTATCCACATAAGGCAAAATATGTCTGTGACTTTTCAAAATGGATGCGATCTAAGTTTTTCTCAAATATCCTGGTTTTGTTTTTAGGAAAAGTGTGTCAGTTTACAGATTAACTTGTTTTTCAGCAAGTCATTTCCTCCCCAGTGATGACAGGCGTGGGGGTGTGCACCCGTCCACCACTCAGGTTTCAGCACAGACCTTACGCCCGCCCTTTGCTCACTCCACTCAGAGTCATCGTCAACCTCCTCTATCTACTGCAAACAAAACCTCAAAGTCAAACCGAGGGTGCGTGCATACTCCCCTCATACCTTTCCCTTGATAAACATGAATGGATTCTGTTAGATTCATATCAAAGAGGCCGTAGAGTTTCACCACTCCTTTTTACTGTCGGGTCACTAATGATGATTTGGTTTAACCACCTTTTCAAACAATCTAAATATCTAATCATTAAAAGTGTTTGATTACAAGGTAGTCCAGCTACGTTTAAATCACTGATTGACTTGTCTCATTGTTTGTATAGGCCTTTTATATCTACAGTATAGACATTCAGTCCTACTTGTTGTCAACGCGTCCGTCATTATAAGGACAGACCATGCGGCCAAATGTTCAGACCCACAGAACTTAGTTTTGCATTAAAAATCCCAAAGTTTCCCAAGTGTTGCAAATATGTCAGGCATTTGTGGAAGCATGTTTAAAATGACGCATAAGACACTGAGAATATTTCCATGAGATGAAATGGAGCACAGCCATAAAAACATACACTCATGGGTTTGAATATTTCATTCAGTGTAAACATCATCAGCTTCACTGAAGAGGTGAAACAAGTAATACAAGATATACAGAATACTGTACTGTCAGTGTGGAACAAGAAGAGTTTTCCAACTTTAAAGGCATAACAAGTAGGAGTTTCCTAAAAAAACTATGTAGACTCAAACAAAAATAATCCCTCTCAATCATCACTTATGACCCACTAGAAGTGTGTGGTGGTGTCTGTATGTGCAGAGACCCTGCCCTCTGCCTGGATTTTCTTATTTTGCTGTGTTTGGGGCGCATCGACCTTTGGGCAGTGGTGTGTAGCCCCCAGCCAATAACAGTGCGCAGGGTGTGAGGTGCAGGACTATAAAAACGTAGCGACCAATTGCCAGATCGTAAGCACGTGGGACCACGAGAAGCGCGTACACTTTGAGCAAGGGACGAGGGGCCAATTTGTTGCGTTTACAAACAGCAACCAGCGAATCCTACTCATTATACCTTTAAAGTTATCTCGGGAAAAGGCAAAACTATGTTAAGGGGGTAAGGAACCTAGGAATTTAGATTGATAGATTTTTATACAGACTGAAACTTATGTTGGCATCAACCAAAAGTTCAGAATACAGAATAAGTGTTATAAATAAAGAATATAAAGGCAAAAAAAGTACTCTTATTATTTGTACTTTTTATTACCCTGCAAGTTGTAAGTCATGTCTGGATGCTTGGTTTATCTAAAATTTCTATAAACAACCTGGTGGAAAACCCAACTAAACATAGTTTTACATTAGTAGTTAATTACTAGTTTAAACATTTTTTTAACTTAAATATTGACATTAAAATGTACTATAGCCTACTTAAATATATATTGCTTTTTATTTAGACAGGTAATCTCATTGAGACATGGGGTCTCATTTTCAAGTGAGACCTGGTCAATACAACAGCAGCAATACAACACAAAGTTACAGACAGACAGGACATTCAATACAGAGACGAAAATAGAACACAAATCGTAAAAGTCACGAGTGCACAAGTGCCAAAGTAGTAGTCAGATTTTTTAAACCTATGTACAAGAGCAAACCCCCACAGACGCTCTCTCCAGATTTCTTAAAAGTAGTTTAAAATGGTTTATAGTCATACTAAACAGCTTCAGTTCCTGCTTTAGCGTGTTCCAGGCCGAGGGGGCAGAGTAGGAGAAGGCCTTTTTACCAAATTCTGTAGGGACTGAGGGGATGGAGAGAGTGATGAAGCCCTGGGAGCGTAAGCCATGGCAGCACTCTATTATAGGCTACTCTATACATACTCTATCCATATAAGTACTGTATAGAGTATAATAGTTGAGCTGAAACTATTAGTCAATTAATTGATTAATCAATCGACAAAGTGATTCAGCAATAGTTTTAATAATCGATTAATCGTTAAAGTAATTGTTAAAGCAAAAATGCAAGTAAATTCTCTGCTTCCAGTTTGTTAAATGTGGATATGTGCTGGTTTTGTTAGTCTTCTGTGATAGTAAACTAAATAGCTTTGGGTTTTAGACTCTGGCAAAACAAGCAGTGTCAATGGGTAGCAGATTAATTGTTAATGAAAATAATCAGCCATATATAATATAATATAATATAATATAATATAATATAATATAACAGGCAACTTGTGCTATATGCGTTATGATCATCTTGTTCTCCACCATGTTTGCATCCCCTACACCATGAGGCTACATCACTGATGAGGCTACACCCAGTATCAGTCACCACAGTAACATGGCTCCGAGGACGTCCCTGTGTGGAATCAGTTTTTGGAGAGGAGACGCGTAAAACCGTACTCGTGGCGTCAGATTTGACCGGCAGTGAATGGACTCACAGTTTGGATTTTGCAGCGCGCAGCGGAGCGCGGGGTGTCGGTGACGCTCTGTGGGAGTGGTCTGTAAGGGAGGACCGCACCTCCGAGGCTCCACCAATCCGAGAGAAAGCCGGCTTCCCCTGAAACCAGATGGCCGCTGATATATAGCTTGAAGAAGCAGCTGATGCAACACTGGACGGAGATAACACAGGCGTCACGTCAGAGCGCTGCAGGCTACAGGAACAGCTCAAAGCAGGAAGCAGCATCTCAGTCTCGTAAAGCCAGTCAGACAGGAGTTTTGGCTGCCTACAGTCCTGTACATTACCCGGTGAGTAAACTGCTTCCGTTATATTTCATGTATTAATCCGCTCAGATTTAGGAACTGAAATGTGTTTTAAATTAATATTTGAGCCTAATTAATCACCTGTATTTAATTTGCCTACCGCGACCACGTGCTGCTTCTTTTATTTCGTTATAATGAGGTTTTTTATAAAATGCTTAACCGATATTTCTCAGTTTCTGTGCTCACGTGGAGCTGTTCTGTAGGCTGTTGCGACCTTTTTTTGGCCAAAGCAAAGACCCCTTCATTATATTAGATGAAGTCTGCCAATGTAACAGTGGCGTTTGAGCTCAGGCCGTGTGCCAGGACAGCTCCACTCCGGCGCACTGGCCTGGTTTCATTTGTCTGGATGGCTGACTGCGTCTCACAGATCCCCATTTAGAAAAATATATATTTCAAATAATGTGGTGGTTGTTTTAAGCTCCTCGGACTGCTTACCGCCACCCTGGTCCATGTGGGAAAGCGGCCACACTGACTGCAGATCAGCAACCCTTCCATCAAGGCACTAAATGATAGGCTATTAAGATCCACCATGACGCGCCGCATCAGGTCCCAAAGAGGGAAACAGCTCCGAGCAGCCCCCTGTTACACAACTGGCTTACATGACCTGCATGTAAAACCATGTTGGCACAACAGTGAACGGCACATGCTGTGAGGAGCGCAAAGGGTCGAGCAAGATGGAACAGGAGCGCACGGCTTTTTGCGCACAATAGTCTACAGCATTAAGTTTTACTGTTGATGTATAATCCCTTATAATAATGATAATAATAATTGTTATTATAAAAATAATAAGAGCCCTGTATAGTAGGTCTACATGATGGGTTTTTTTTTACTTCAAAAGAGAATTCATAAGGTGTTCAAGACAAGAGATCTATGAAGTGATTCCCCCCCAAAAGTTCCCAAAAATATTTCTAAATCCCGTCACAGCGATGTCGACCTGATCTTGGCACTGTTTTCGTCTGCTACTGTACGCCCTCTCTCCCTGATTGGCTCTCCTTGAAGGCAGGGCAGTATAAATACTCTCAAGTTACTCTCTTCCTTCCTTTTTTGGGAAGCTCGCAGCACTCTCGGTAAGTTCACATCTGAAATGATGCGTTGCGCAAAAGTCGAGGCGGCTCAGTGATGAACAAACGGAGAAGCGCACAGACAGGCCGCTTTTCTTTCGATTACACCTGCTGTTAACGTCTTTAAATGATTGCACACTTTACTTTTGAGAGCTGCTGTCAATGCGCTGACTTAATGTTTCTAGAAGTGAAATGCATGTTGAAATGTATATCTACAAAAAAGTCATATTAAAACTTTGTAAAAGTCAACAGACTGGGAGTGAAGTCGCTAAAATGTTTGGCGTTACTATGCGCTCGCGTGCTCCTTTGCGCCTCCTTGGAAACAAAAGCCTATCATTTGCATCTGAGTGTAGCCTACGTGTCTCCCCTGCTGGCACATTTTCTCGCATCTCAGACCGTTTTCATTGTTCTGTAGATTCGTCGCTGTTGCGAGTTTCACCATTTTGTCACAGATACATTAGAATTTAAATTAAATCGTCTCCCTCAGTGCCAGTTTTGCCGTCTACTTCTCTGTGTGTCTCTTGGCGCCTGAGGTCTGGAGGGGAGCCCAAATCTCTTGACACAGAACTTTATACCATGGCCAAAAAATGTACTGAAATAGGCCACCAGATGATGGCAGTCAAATATATTGAAAGTCTTACATAAAATGTCCAGATTTAAAGTGGTTTTCAATCGAATCACATCATAAGGAGACTTTTCCTGCTCCTTTTAAAGAAAAAAAAAAGTCTTGACACTGAATTTCGCTGATGCCTGTGGAATTTGACAGCCCAGATGTTGCCCAAAAGCGTGAACACATTCTTTTCCTCCGCAGGTACCAGCATGCCTGTCATCAGAACCCTCAGCAAGGTGGCCAAGCAGGCCCTGTTCAGCACCCCGGGGTGCGGCTGCCAGCCCCTGACGGTGGCTGTACGCAATATCAGCTTCTCCCCCCGGCAGGTGACATCTGACGCCAGCTTCCACTCTGTGTCCTTCTCAGAAACAGATCACCCCAAGGTGCTCATTACAGGTACGCCGGATCTGCACAATCCTTTCTAGACAAGAGGTCCAGCAGCATTTTTATCATGCGCTTAAGTTAAGATGAGAATTGTGAAGATAAGTAAGTGCTCTGCAGGGATTCAAGACCGACAGGATTCCTAACTTCTAAGTCTGGCAATGAAATCAGAAAGGGATGACAGTTAACAACAAGTTGTAGGCGGCAAATGCTGACCTTTTATTTTATGGCCTACTTTCCTTCTTAGTTACTTCAGTCTCCATGGAAACCAGCACTGATGATTATTAGCTGCTGCTGATTTTAAGGTGTGCAGTGTCCTCCGATGACACCTAGTGTTTCTGTCTCTCTCCGTGTGATGCAGGTGGCCTGGGTCAGCTCGGGGTGGGGCTCGCCAAGCTCTTGAGGTAAGATTTCTGCTTCGTCTGTGAACAAATTACTCATCATTGGCCTGCAGATGGCAAACAGCCAGTTGTCAGATACGTTGTAACAGTGCGAGAACAGTATTTGATGCTTTTTTTGAAGTTGTGTAACATCGGCTTCTTGCTTCACAGGAAGAGGTTTGGGAAGAACAACGTCATTCTGTCAGACATCAGGAAACCTCCCAGCAACGTGTTCCACAGTGGTGAGTCAACTCATGTACTGTACTGTACTGTATTAGAATTGAGTTTTTTTACTTTCAAGGTTGCAGGTGTGTCTGATTATATAACATTCATTTGGCAAATGCTATTGTCCAAATAGCTTACACTAAGTGTATTCAACCTCAAGGAGCAAGAGCTAGGTGTCATCACAATGTGAAATCTCTTTAGTGTCTAGACGGTCTTTGTCTCATCACGTCAAAGAGCACAAAGTCAGGTTTCTCTGGTGAGTGTAGCTATGGCAAATACCCAGAAATTTCAGGCATTTGGCAATAAAGGTTGTTAATGTGTTACAAAAGTACCATAGCTTTATTGCCAAATAACAGAACGACAGTGTTGGCAAATACAGCCTGTCTAGTTCTCATTGATTTTCATTTATTTATTCTCAAAAGGAAGTCATGTTTACCTGAAAAACGTTGTTGATAAATGACTCCAAATCAATAAGTGACGCATGGTGACTTTGTTCTGCTGATGTCCAGTAATGAGCTGTCCAAAGACGTAATGAATGTAGCAGTTAGCGGCTTCGAGTTGGAAACAAAATTGAACTGTTTTTTTCTTTTATTTGAAGGACATATGAGGGGAAAAAAAGCATGTAGCAGGAAAGAAACCTCCATTAAGAGCTGGTTAATTGCTATTTGAGAATGACTTCCAAGAAAGTTGATTTATAAAATCTTCAATCTTCTCTGTCACCGTCAGGCCCCTTCATCTACTCAGACATCCTGGACTACAAGAACCTGCGGGAGATTGTGGTGAACAACCGCATCACTTGGCTGGTTCACTACAGCGCCCTCCTCAGCGCTGTTGGAGAGGCTAACGTGGCCCTGGCACGCTCTGTAAACATCACCGGTAAGCAAATTACAGTAGTGACTGTTAACTTTGTCTTACTGGGTCTAAAGATTGAGTCCTGCAATCATGACATTAATAATAATATCCCCTTAAGCGTAGGTGAAGTGTGGTGTATTCATGGTGTGGCTCTTTGTCTGTTTCTTAGGGCTTCACAACATCTTGGACATTGCAGCGGAGCACGGCTTGCGTCTGTTTGTCCCCAGCACCATCGGTGCCTTCGGTCCCACTTCTCCCCGCAACCCTACGCCAGATCTTTGCGTGCAGAGACCTCGCACCATCTATGGTGTCTCCAAAGTTCATGCTGAGCTGATGGGAGAGGTGAGATCTCAGATTTCTTTCTCTCTTTCTTTATGTCATTCCACATAAACACACACTCCTCTGGATATATTGGCCTCTTAACATGGCATTATTCTTCTCTTCCCATATTTAAATTGTTGCATTTTTAAGAATTCAATATGTCAACAATAATTGACTCCTATGTTCTTCAACAGTACTACCACCACCGCTACGGCCTGGACTTCCGCTGTCTCCGCTACCCAGGAATCATCTCTGCTGACTCCATGCCGGGAGGTGGCACAACAGGTGAGAGAGCTGAAATTCAGACCATATACAAGGTTTCAATTTTAATGGACGTCTATTCCTGTACCGCTCCTGTCGTGTCACAAGTTTGTTATGTAACTGACTTATTCCAGAGAGTTGTCGTGACTTGATGTATTTTTAGGCCAGCAGATAACTATCTCCATATTTTCACTTGTCTGAACAGCCACCACACCCTCCTCCACACCCACAAGCTGTTGTTGTTGTTGTTGTTGTTGTTGTTATCAGTTTGTTTTTTCATAACCGCAGTATCGTTAAATATTTTCTAAATTCAAATACTTCTACACTGTTTTTTCTTTTTCTTTCTATAGTTGATCAGAAGGATTTTGGTGTAATCATAATGTTTTCATTTCTGTCTCTGACCAGACTATGCCGTGCAGATTTTCCACGATGCAATCAAAACTGGCAAGTTTGAGTGCAACTTGAAACCCGACACGCGGCTGCCCATGATGTACATTGACGACTGCCTGCGTGCCACGCTGGAGGTGATGGAGGCGCCAGCTGACACGCTGAGCATGAGGACCTACAACATCAACGCCATGAGCTTTACCCCCGAGGAACTGGCCCAGGAGCTCCAGAAGCAGATGCCCGAGCTGGAGGTCACGTATGACGTTGACCATGTACGACAGGCTATTGGTAAGTCATCTGTTTGATTTTTGTAAAAGTGAGACTTTGAAACTCTGGCTGAACATCATTTGTTATCTGTGACATGCTAACTATTTACTTTATTTCTCATGAACTGTACTTTTCATTTGCAAGATTGTGTTTTTTCTTCATACAAAAGTTGCATAGTCTCACTTTAAGGTAAAGAGGCTATTGGCAAATACACATCTGTTGTTGGTTAACTTTATCAGATAAACTGATGCAGGCTGTAAATCAAGACCTGCATGTTTTGTTCTTTTTAAAATTAAATTCTATGCCTCTTATCTGTTTCTTTCCAGCTGACAGTTGGCCAATGAACTTCGACGACTCCAACGCACGGAAGGACTGGGGCTGGAAGCACGATTACGATCTCCCAGAGCTCGTCCAGACGATGCTTAACTTCTTTGGCGCAGAGACGCGCATGGCTCGCGCCAACTGAGGGCGCACGACGTGGGTCCGAGTATTCTTTGTACATAATGTAAAGACTGACCAAAGAGAATAGAGAAACGTGGCCTGTACATAGTCGTTCTCTCACTTCTCTCTGTAAAATCAGAAGGGCTCTGCTTGCCTGGCACAAGGCTACCGTGTCTCCAGAATGTAAAAGGTCAGTGAGGGCTAGACAATCCTCCCCGCTCCTGTCTGTCCACCCCTGCTTTGCTCTCTTTTCCCCAGAGCAGTCTGTCAGTGGAAGGTTTGTCGGCAGTATCAGGGATAACAACGCGGCCTGTGAAAACTTGTCCGGATGAAAAAGAAGATGACTTGCATGTTGGTGAATTGCGCAAAAATTTTGCAATGTTTTCATGGCAAAAATCAATTTAACAAACTTGAGAATGTTGCATTGTCTATTTGTGAGTGTTTCCACCTGTTTTTCTTTGGAAATCCAAATGGGTCGGGGTTTTGTTTTCTGCTAAATTTCCGAGGACTGTTAAAATTCAGGTATTCAGGGCCTAAAGCTCCTGGGGCTAAAATCAAGTAACTTTGGATTGAGGTGTGTACAAATACACAAGTTGTGTCCTTTGATGCACTTTAGACAGAGTGGTATCTTAAAATGACTTAAGAGTAAATGAGCCTAATCACCTGCAGGGGCGATTTCTGATACAGTGCGTCTGTATTTCGAGCGGTGCAGAGCGATAATTCTTAAGAATTGTTCTTCTGTTTATTCCACGTAACATTATTTATTCTGTCTGTTGGTGTTAAACATGTGGGAGCTTCATGGAGTGAAAGCATTTCTTAACACTCTTGTTTCTAAGTGTTCCTGTCCACTTTTATGTTATTTTATGTTTTTTTTCATCAACTCCGGGGGATTATTTTGACACAAAAGGGGGAAATGTGACACTGTATGCCACATTTACATTCAGCCACATTTGGTGGTTTGTGTATCTCCACGTTTTGTAAAAGAAATGCTGGAATTGGTTTCTATGTGAAAGTCTTAACAGGAGCTGTCTGTTCCTTCAATCACAACGAGCTTTGACAATAAAACCCTTGTCCACATACCATCTGTTTCTGTTGTCATTGTCATGCCTTCGCAACATGAAAGAGAAATGAATCTCTAACAAGTTCATCTAGAATCTCTTACATAAACACACCGCAGGCAATATTACCTCAGTTCTCACCCTCAGGGTGGTGGGGAACGTGCCATGGCAAACATTTGCAGTACAAAATGTCCTCATAGTTCAACACTTGACTCCTGAGAACACAGATCTGTCTGTCTTTACTAACAGAGTTTTAGATGTGTTCAGTTTGGAGGGAATTAATTTGAATAAAGTATAAAGGAGCCAAGCAATCTTATTGGGTTGTGAGTTACGCAAGCTGTCGAGCATTAGATGGATATTACATACAGCTGGCAGTGTGTAACCCGCAGCAGATGAGATGCATCAGAGCATGCATTTAGTGATCTTGATGGACATGCTGGAGAGTAAAGCTTCATATGCAGCGACACGCTTTTCAGATTCACCTCAAATTTGACCTTCATTAGATCTCACTATTGGATTCGTCAGCAAAACCAAAAAAAAGTCAGATTGTATTTTTGAACAGGTTGGAACCAGTACTGTCTGCAATATTCTGTTTCACTATACGTGAAGGTTTGAGCTGTTGGCAACTAAAACCTGTAATATAATCCATAAATAACTTTCGGTGTGCACTAGCATAAGGTTGCACAAAGCATCATTTGACTAGAGGAAGAATCCAAGAGTGAATCCAAAGCTGTCAAGATACCGTTTCACACAATGCAAGCGTGAACTCGTCGTTCTCCTTAACTGCACAGTTGTAAATGGACCCGTAGTTAAAGCCCGAAACTTTTTGTTTTGTGCAATTTTACAGTAGGACAAGTGAAATGTGAGACTCCTTAGACTTCCTGTTTTGTGCAGCCTTCATTGACTGTGTTGTTGAGTACAGATTAAGTTACATTGCAGAGTGAAATAATATAATGTGGACTTTATATGCCATGACAAATAACAGAATCTGTTATTTGCTGTCTTCTATCTTGCTGTAAAAATGTAAGTTAATGACATGTTTTAATACCGCATGTGGGTGATCGCTGAGTCTGATTAACAATATTTATACTGTACATTTTGGGTAATTAAATCTTACCTTATACTGCCTTCATATTTCATATTTATTGCAAAGTGAGTCACACATGAGCAGCAAGTGCAGT
Organism: Oplegnathus fasciatus; assembly: GCA_003416845.1. NCBI lineage: Eukaryota > Metazoa > Chordata > Actinopteri > Centrarchiformes > Oplegnathidae > Oplegnathus > Oplegnathus fasciatus. The sequence continues at coordinate 482,381 of NTHP01000159.1, forward strand.
AAAACAGGCTCAAATTATGGCGTGAACTTTCTCTGAACTGTCTGGTTGTGCTCCAGCGTGTGTCAAACATACCAATTTCCTCCATATGATTTAGTGGAGGGCAGCAGGGTTAATACTGCAAGCATGCACATAAACTGATGAACATATTTGAGCCACACTCCAGTCAGAAGGCACAAAAAACTAACCCAGATGAGAAAAGCGTCCTCCTCAGCACATCAATAAATGCACTAAAGCGAAGCTGCTGTATTTTCTTCAGCGACTGGGTCTATAAACTGTAACCCTGAGGACAAGCAGTGTCAGTCACTACACGCTTGATAGCCTCTCTTCAATTTCTCTGTGTCAGTAGTTTCAGCTGTTCTGGGTGACCTTGTTTGGTTTTGTTTTGCAGTTGTGCTGCAGAGAGAAGAGAGCACAGAGGGGACACAGACTGCCTGAGTGCACCCAAAGATTCACCTCATTCAGCTGAATTCAATGTTAAGTAAAGTGAGGTGCATTTTTTTTCTTTTGCTCTCCATGATGAGCCGCTGAGACTGAAGAGCATGCAGGCTCCAAACACTTCACGAGCCCTCATCACTAATTAGCGCCGCTCCTCTGTGAGTATGTGTCAATAAAACTGCAGGTGTGGTGTATGATTGGAATGAAACATGATGATTTTCTAATTACAAATCTCAACAAACCTTCAGAAATTGCATGCAGGCTTTTTTTCCCCTGTAACTCCACCAAGTAGGAATGATTTCACACTGTTCTCACATCCAGCAGAAGCTCCACAAATAAAATTATCTTTGTTTCCTAAGATTTTTCAGCTTGTATAACAGGGGAAGACAAAATGTTAACCCCTCATGGAAACAGACTCTAAAATACCTTAATCATACTTAGTAGCATGACTACAAATGTGCCTCCTGTTACTTTGAATGTGAAATAGCAGCATTTTTAGTTTTTTGTTGATCATAAAAGGTTCAGTTCACAAAGAAAGACAACTAACAGGGAACCAAACAGGCCAGACCATGTGTGTTTAAGTTACAGGTGCCTGTGATTGTTAAAGTCCTTTTTGAATTGATGTAATTTTTGATCTCATGCATATGAAAGATTGCAATTTGTCTACCTTCAGGAGCTCGGTAGCAATGTGGAACTGTAAATGAAAATCAATGTTTGTATTGGATTGGCAATGTTCCAAATATAGCCCTAATTCAGCTTTCCTACCGTCGGGGACAGAGTGTCTTTTTGCTGACATTTAGCTGCGAATGTGAGCTGGTCTTAAAGAACTGAGAGACGTACACACGCACATGTGCAAGCAAAAGCAACGCATACATGTAGAGCTGGTTCCGAGGCCAGATATTCCCACATGCAAATTTTGTTTTTCATGTCTGTATGTGACTGAACATGTGTGTGTGCCTCACAGATGAAGCTTTCCAAGAAGAGGCACTGGAGGTTGGTGGGGGAAGGCGTTTTGAAAGAGAAACAAAGAGGCATGTGACAGGGTCTTCACTTTTTGCTTCTTTTTTCTCTTTCTAGTAAGGGAAACCTTGCCTCTTATGTAAGACATCTCCCTGGGTGTGCACACACACTTGCAGGCCCGCCTCCTGCTGACCAATCAGGGAGCTCCCCCAGTCGCCTGGGCCCCAGTGTTTTGTTCGTCATCGTGTAATAAGATTCACACAGTGTGCAGCAGCTTACGTCGGACCGGGGCAGAGAGTGAAGGACGAGACATAAAGAAGACTGGGGGGGAAGGGGGCTGCTGGGCGGTGGGCCAAAAACGCCATAACACTCTGTGCCACAGCTGTTATTCTACATGGAGACCTGTTGCCATGGTAATAGTGCCTGGAACCCCCCACCACAACCCTCCTCCCACCTTCTAGCCGCAAGAGAAATGTAAGGGCCTACTGTATATCACTCCCTTACAGTTACAGTACAGTCTCGTGGCTTCTCTATGTCTCATTTGTGAGAATGTTTCACAGATTTGATGCTTCTGTTGTCTCACTGGGCTTTATTGTCTTTATGTTTTATGGTTTTGTGTTTTTATGCTGCAAAAAAACCCCTCCTCTTGTGGGATAATAAAGAATTTAACTGAACTTCCTCTTTTTTTTTGCTTGTTTAGAAAATGCTTTTGCAAAGGATTTAATGGCTGTTTCCACTGCTTCAGTAGTCTGGAACAGCTGCTGCTATGATGGTCAGAAAATCAATTATGACTTTGGGATCATGGTCACATTTATGAGCTCTACAATTCAATGATCCCTGAGCTATAAATTTTGAATGACGTTTTTGACCTGATCTGACCTTTACATTGCAGAGTGCACGGCATGAACGTGTGACCTGTGCATACTAAAGCATTTCTCCTCATTTTAAATCAGGCCACAATGGCTGTCACATGCAAAGAACTCTTTCAAGGTTAGTTGAAAGAAGAAAACAGGAATGGCAAGAAGAGGTGCAGTGATATCGCAGAATATCATGAGCTCTATTGTCAGCCTCTTTGTAGGACAATCTGGTTCAGTCAAGCTTACAATATTCACTGTCACTGATCCCTCTCAGGCTGTTACACAACCTTGCTTTAATCCCATGCTTGAGGTGGTAACTTTAACCACAGATTTGGGGTCAGATTAGTGCTCCACACAACTCAGCCTTGACCATTGTAGAAACAAATTGGTGTCTGACACTGGAGCAGCAGATGTGATGATCTTGCTCACTTTAATCCCACAAGTAAAGCTGTGCACTTAGCACAACACTGTGGCGTACAAGATTGTCAGTATCTTACCTTATATAGTGCCAACCATAACTATTTACAGCGTTTAGTTATCAGTGAGTTATATATTCAGTCTATGCTGTTGGAGATGGTGTGTGCCAATTTTCAGAACTTGTTAAAAACTAGACATGGAGAACCGTAACTTCTCAGTTCAAAGGCTGGCACTCCAAACCAAAAAACAAAGTGATCAGGTTGCTAAACAAATAAGCTGAAGAAAATGTAGGCAAGGATGGATTTCACATATTCCGGGCTTAAGTTGTGCTCAAACTCATTATTTTATTTCTAAATAAATAAAAGAAATAAAAAAGTTAAACAGATACTGTATGTCCAGTGCTAATTTAGGAGTGGTGCAGTATGGTACATATGTTGCTGTACAGACCAGCAACGCCAAGATAAAAATAATCGCATCTCAGGAGAGAACATGTGTGTTACTGAGACTAGAGAGGAGCTCTGAGCTGATAACACTGAAATTCATTTTTTAACTTTTGCATTTGTTTGATCACACGTTTTCCCTGCTGTGATATCATACATAAAATCACATGCTTTAAGCACTTTTTGACATTCATTTGACATTTTCCCTTTAAGAATTAACATGGGGAAAAAAAGTTTCCCTAGTGGCGTAAACTTGAAGCGTTGGCTCCCTCCCAACGCAAACAACTCCTGAAGGTGACCCAAGTCAACCTTTTTTTAAATCCTGGGAATGATTACAAAAAACTAAGCTACGAACATCTTCTGGGACTATTTAGCATAAACAAATATTAGGTCAATTTCTTGGCCTTAGGCACACCAGAAGAACACACAAGCATATCTTTTCCTTCTGATAGGGCTGATAAATGTTCCCAGACATAAGTAACTCAAGGACACTCAGTCACAGCTTATAACTGTAAAGCAACCGCCCCATAATACAGAGCCTGGAGTGTGCCATTAGAAGGATTTTAGACTTTTACAGGGCTTAATTGTAATCAATTAATAAACTGAAAAAGCTGTGAACACTTCAGACTCCATACTATAACACCCTAAATTACTGGTCCACTATTACTACTATTACCATCCTTTATCTGGCAGCTATAGCTTTCTACTAATGCTTTGGTTACTGGTTGTTTATTCAGGTTAGTGTGTTGTCTTATGTGTTGATTGCAAGTTACATAACAGGACTTCAGTATTCACGTGGAATCCAGTTGGTCCACATCTCAGCTTCAAGTGCTGCTTGTAAGCTCTTGTTTCAGAGTGAAAGTGTTTTGTTGACAGCAAAAGAAAAGAATTTAGTTTAAAGTGAGTATTTGGAGCCGTGCTCAGAGAGGACAAAATGATGCTCGTCTACTTCTTTGTTCCCATAGTTTGAAGCAGCCTCTCAGCTCTGGGCACTATGTCGAGACGTTCATGATTGCTTGTGGTTGTGATATTTCTGCCGGTACAGGAAGCGGCTCTTTCCCAAAAACTGTTGAAATGTGATCTTGTACAGCTGAGGCTTGGTGCATAACATTATGACATTATGACATTGGCCACAGGTATTGTAGCAACAGCACATTATGTAATGTTTTCTTTGAGTTGGGTACTTTTGGTGGAGCTGGACAAATGAATTACTTGGCTGATATCAGCTGATCAAAAATACAAATATTGGTATTGGCATGTACAGTATGTTGGATGACATGCAAAAATAAATTTCAGTAATCAAATGTTTTTTAGTCTGCATTTTAAAAATATGTTATCCTTGTTTCAAGGATGTTATATGTTGTGGTATTTTTGTTTTTATACATATTAATTGTAATTGTTAAACTTCAGTTGAATACACATTCTTCTATATGATATACTGCATATTATATATAATATCATTGTTCAACTATGAACAATCCTTCCTCAGTACATCTTAGTCACAACTCTAATAACTGATTTAGGTCTATGTGTATAAATAAAATAATATATTGCTAACATTTTTGGTACTAACCATATTTTCTTCACATTGATATATCAGTATCAAACTCAGTATCAGCTCTGTAGTTTTCGGGTTCATTGAACCTGGGTGACCCAGCACACGTAGCAGGCTTTATGCTGTGGCTGCGTGGTTGTGGCGCCCTCTGTTGGTGAAGAGGATCACTCGCAGTGATACAAATAAAAATAATGATAATATTAATAGTTAAAATAATAGACTAATTAATACACTTTCATCAGTATGGAATACGACACATTAACTATTTTATTTTATAAGATTGTGTTCACGACAAGCAACTACGTGGTCACATATTGTGTTCAGGCATTTTCTGGGAACCTTACTCGACTGTCGTCAAGCTGTTTAAGGACCCCAGGATGTCCATGCTTGCTGAGCGTACGTAAATTTCTTCTTGCGTTTTCATGGCTATTTCCTATTTTCTTTCAATGTAACAATGTGTATTTATATGTTTTGTGTTTGCAAAAAAAAACACCGCTACCAGCTGTTAAGAGACTTTCTCCCGAAAATATTCAGTATTTCATATTTGTCAAGTATTCGAGTAGCTAACGTTAGCATTAGCATTAACCACAGCAGTCTGTAAACACGTGTTTTCTCTTTTAACTCTGCATTTAGCTGCAGTAACTTGCCTCCAGCTCATTTTAGCGAACTGTATTGTCCTTAATGGCCTAATATTTCTCATTTATTTGCAGTCTGTTCTTAATAAACGTGCTGTTAGCTGTGGCACATTGTTGTCTCGACGCATGGTCTGAAGGTGGAGTGTGAAACATTGCCTCTGCTCTGATGCAATGCAATGTTGACAGCTGTCTGTCACTGTCTTTACATTCACATGACACCTCATTGTCCTCATTATTGTGACAAGGCTAAATTAGATGTCTGTCTTATATTGATTATGCATAGTAATCAGTTTTGTGTGTGTGCAGTGAGAGTTGCTTTGTTGGATGACTGTTATGTAATATTATTGTTTCTCTGTATCCAGCCCGTAGGAAACAGAAGTGGTCCGTTGACCCCAGGAACAGCGCCTGGAGTAATGATGACTCCAAATTTGGCCAGAAGATGCTGGAGCGAATGGGCTGGTCCAAGGGCAAGGTGAGTGTTGAGGTGGATCTCTTGGTCCTTTAGACATGAATGGATGAGTTGGCGAACATCTGTGTCACATGTTGTGTCTTCTCTTTCCATGTGAAGGGCCTGGGCAGGAGCGAGCAAGGCTCCACTGACCACATCAAAGTAAAAGTTAAAAACAACAACTATGGTCTTGGAACCAGTGCCAGCCATGAGGTGAGCACATTTAACACTTGAATGGAATCATTTTGTTGTTTGTTCAATTTTCAATATTTTTGTTTATTTTAACACATCCTAAATGCAAATAATGATGTGCAGGATGTTGAGTTTATAACTACAGTTTTTAGTTTTGATCCCGATATTTTTTGTAGTGACATTACTGCACGCATGGAAATGTTTACAATTACTGAAAGCAGCCTCTCTAATCCTTAAAGTAAATCGTTAAAGAAAACAGTCATACATCAATACAACACACAATTAAGAAACCGCCTGGAAAGCTCACACTACTTGACATAATTTAAAATGCGGGTGCGGGTCTCCAAATCTGAGAAATAATCTGTTCGGATGGGTGGCAGGTGGATGATTTATGTGTACATGCGGATTCGGATGACATGGGAGCCGATCCACGCATCACTACCACACAGATACCAACACTGGCTCCTTAATACCTGATTTCACAGCACAATAGTAATACCACACTAGTATTACAGTAATTTTTCCAAGAACTGATGCCATGATTCAAGTTCATTATTATCAAATGTTCACAGGTAACAAGTTAATTTCCTGCAAACATTTGCAGTTCTGCTTGTGTTATTTTCTTTCGGTGCTGCTTTCTGAAGGAGCCAGAAGTTAATAGCACACAAATTTTAATAACAAATTATGAGCCATGCACAGCTCATTGTTCCCAATTTTAAAAGGTATATGGCAGGTCCATTATTAGGTACACCTCGCTAAAACTAATGCAGTAATATAGTCCTAACAATTCCTACCTTGAAGGTTATAATGTTCAGTCTTTGTTGAAACTGTTTTAGAGAGGCGTTGATTCAACTGTATGGTTATTTTGGAGGATGTGGTGCTGTTGGACGATATTGCATTATACAGAGTTGTTTCTGTTATTTAGCCTATGTTAATTGATATAAATGAACTGGACAAAATAATAGAAACACTTGTCAGTATAACGCAATACAGTTCAACAGCATCACAAGCTGCAGCCTCCAAAATGACCATAGTTTCAGCTAGGTGTACCTAATAAACTGGCAACGGAGTGTACAAATCCATATTTATCTCCCGTATTACTTTTGAAATCATCTGAAACTATAAAGATACATTATAGTCAAACGGATGTTTTTTTGGTTCTGTTGTGTTGAGATCTGCTGTGTTCACAGGATAACTGGATTGCCCACCAAGATGATTTCAATGAGCTTCTTGCTCAACTGAACAACTGCCACGGTCAAAACAACCAACATACCAGCGCTGGTATGTACGAACAGCATGTTAAAGATGTGTAATGCTATTGAATGTGTAATGTTCATTGTCCTTGGTCGTGTAAAAAAAAAAAAAAAAAANNTTTTCTGGTTGGTCGGTCCATCTCTGGGACAGTAGAGGGTGCTACACTGCAACACTTACGAGAGAAAACATTTGGATACAGCCACTGTCATACAATGGACATCTTCATTATCACTGTTCTGGGAAACGAAGCACATACGGGATACTGTTATATCCCAATTGGTAAAGAGGTGCAATGATACCTAACATCTTAAATTTGTAACTACATGTGGTCCTGTTTTGTTTTTCTTATATTTTCTTTATTATCCATAGAACCTCCACCAGAGGAGCAGAAAGGATTCAGCTTGGAAGAGAAGTCCAAGATGTCCAGAAAGAGGGTCCATTACATGAAGTTCACTAAAGGTGGGTTTATTCTTTGGCAGTTCTTTGACAGTTCTTTACACACAGTGTTTTCTTTTCTCATTCTCAACAGTCATTACATTGATCACCTGTAAAACTGTTTCTGTAGTACAAACACAGCCAAACTGCATCAGCTGTTCATCACATAGTAAAAAGTATCCTCTGAAAATGTATCTGCCTTTTTACATGAAATTGTTTCAGGGGCACCGTGTACTTATTTAAGCTCTGCACCTTTTTTTGCCAGCAACAACTTGAGTGTGGGCCTCCACTTTTTTAGTTTTCCACCTTTCATACAGTCCACACAGACAGACAGCCTACTTTACCCCTAGTCGAGCCTTGTGCACTTGGCTCAGACCACAGATGCTGATCAGAGCTCTGTCAGCCTGTGCTGGGTCAGTTGGCCCGGTCAGTGCTAGGGGAGGTTATTAATAACTCTTCCTTCTACTTTCATTACTCCTTTACACGTCAGGAAGTCAAGATTTGCCGGTCAAGGCCAGTACACTGATAGGCACGGGGAGGAATTTAGTGTTCAGGACCACTGGAGACCAAAATGAATAACCAGTAGCCCATATTTTACTGCTGAGTTGCTTTACTTGAGCATGGAGCATAGTCAGATGAGTACAAGCACAATTTCTTAGTAAGATTGTCAGGGTATTCATTAGTAATAGATTTTTGTGTGTTGCACTTAGATTTGCATGTTTTCAATCTTTTCTTACAATAATTCTGCAAGTCCTTTTGCAATAAAGTAGTGCAAGCTCATCAAATATTAACATGTGTTAAAGTCATTAATCTATAATCGTTTTTGTTATTGGGTTCAAATGTGCCGCACCAGGTCAGCATACATGGGAAAACAAAATATCTCAACTTTCGCCTCACCTGGAAGAGCCCTTTATATTTTACGTCATTCAATAGCAACTTCCTGTTTCCTGTTTGGGGCATCTGGCATGTCCATTTACTAGCCCCCCAAAAACAACACCTCCCAGGGGCTGTGTGACCCATTAGATGACCCTGCCAGATAAAATGTGGCCTCGGTCTCTCCCCCAGATCCTCTCACCCTGTTTTTGTGATCTTAATTTGGCAGGAGCCAGAAAAAGACCTAGTCCCTGATGGATGAGATGCACCGTACAAGGCGCACTTAAGACACGAAGCACGGACATTAGGGGTGTGATGATGACTCTTGTTTTTCTTATTTTTCTTCCGGATGCTCTCCTTCCTGCCCTCACTCTCTATACATACTTTATTGAACTCATACAACTCGGTATAACAGCAAAGTTGAAACTTTTCTGACTCGTGCAGAGGCACCTTTGCCTCAGTTGGTGTCCCATACTGACTCTCTAAATATCACTTCACCATTTACCATATTTGCCTTGTAAATTTGGATTTGTGACCGACTAAGGTGTTTGGTAAATGTTATTCCAACTTCATTTTTTAAATGTATCTTAATGATCTAGGCATGGTGAGAATGTAAGATATTATTTGCACTTTGCACTAAAATCTTGTTAGTAAAAAGTTTGTCAAAAAAATCTTGAGTGCATCAAAATGTTAACTCTGTATTGTGAATGCCACCAAACTGTGAGCTTATTGAATTTCTACACTTCTATTTTGAAACTCATTGACCCCATGAAAAGCACCACAAGCAATGCCTTGCTCGAGTCATTTCAACAGCCACGTTTGTCTGTTGTTCATCACTGGACATTTGTGTTGACTCTGAACTTGGGCCTCTTTTATCGTCTTTGCATTAGGATACACTCGTACCCCAGCCTGTCGTCAACTAATAAAGTCTGATCCTGCAGGACTTAAAGTTCTAATCCATTTGAGGAGATCCCTCCCATTATCACCACCTGCTGTTTATAAATGTCAAGGGGAGCTATAGAGCAGGTAGCACCTGACCTCTAATACTGTTTGTTACATGAAGACATTTGGCATCCACTCTCTTTAAGTATCTTCATTTTCTCAGACTGTCAGAAAGCAGAGAGGGAGGCAGTTTAGGGGATATGCAGGTGGAAATGTTTTCACTGGAATTCAATCTTAAGCCAGTTTGTGACTCTGTAGGCAGTAGACCTGTCATTTCAACTGTCTTTGGCAACAAAACACCACTTTAACCTGTTTCTTCTCAAAGAAGTCGCAACCGTTGTCATGCAACAGAAGCGACGCGGGCACTACTCGTTTGTCCGTAAACGACCCATAACCTAATTGGAAACCTGCCTTAAGTGGTCTGACAAGAATAAACTTTCAGTGAACTTTGTGAAACTTTCAGTTTTGAGATGTTTAAATGTTGGAAATATTTACGACCCTCTTCCAGTGGTAGGCGACAGCTACAGGAAGTCTTACTTTATCTATTTATCTATTATTTTTTTCTATTTTTCTTCTGTTGACATAGCCTCACCACGTCCAGCTTGTGGTCTGGATTTGCACAGGCAACCAAAGCGTTACCTGGCAACATGTAACCTGCCACGCCTGTTTGCATGCTTCCACCGACTGCTCCGATGTCGGCTCCCCTCCCTGTGAAGCTGTTGCCAAGTTAAGGCTTGGTAATAGATTTAGTGTTGCTAAGCCTGTTACTTGAGAGGTTGAATAAGTCAGGTACTACTCTCATAGTTCTGGATGTGCAGATCGCCCGCGAGCAGGCAAAGGTCAACCATTGAATCTAACATTAAATACCTGATTTCATATCCAGTCAGATAAAAAATATTGTAAGATACTTTAAAACTATATTGTTTGCTTATTATATAACTGGACTAGTCTTGTCTACTCATTTATTATTGATTGATTGGTTCATTGCCCTTGATATTAAATCTGTAAAAACATTCCTGCAAAATGTTGTGGCCACAGTAGCATATATGAACCTTCCAAACATCTCAGTGCAGGCCTCCTCCTTACTCTCCTGCTTTTTTATTGATATCCTGCTCAGGCCGGCTCCCTCACTGCCAGCACTGAGGATTGATGGCCTTTGTTTGTGGGGAAAGGCACCAAAATCTCTGCTGCTTAGGTCCGGGGCCCACAGCATAAACCAGTAACCCAGTTTTAATTGCTGCCTCCATCTATCACCTGTCACGGCAACAAGGGTGGCTGATGCAGAATTTAACTACAGCTCTCCATCCGTTGCTCTGTGTGGTTGGCTTTATCGCAGTCTTTGGGATTCTAACAAAACAAATCTTTGCATTACATTTGAGAAATGACAGACCATATAAACTACAGTATATTATCAAGCTAAAGAGCTGAGGGCCACAGGTGCTAAGTTATTTAATTTGTTTCCCTAGAAACCTCACATCTATTGTCCCGTTCCATGTTTAATACTGATTACTGAATACTGAATTTGTGTATTTCTCTGTAGAGCCTCAGCGATCTGTTGGTCTGGTTTGACTAGTTATCTGTACTGACAGTTGTTGCTGTTTCAACTGTGTCCTTGGAAACCAGCATGTATTCACTAACACTTTCCACTGCACATTAGCAGTGCCTGTGCTTCATCTTGCGTAATGGCATACAGCCACCTTTTGAATGTTTAAGGGAAAAGTAGGGTTAAGCTCCTTTTTATCAGAACACTGCTATTTGCACTTTCACCTGAAAGCCTGAGAATGTTTGACGGGTACTTCCTCATCCAAACAGCAGAAAGGTCAGATTGGGCATAATTTTACTTTTGACCTGAGTTCACTAGATGACAAACACCACAGGCCCCCCTCCTCATTTATTTTAGTTTTGAACATACTTTCTTGGTTTTACTTTTTAGACCTGCATGTGCAGCGACTTTCAAAGCCAAGAGTTGGGGAGATAGAGGTTTAAAAGCAATAAATAACCAAATGTTATCAGAGCCCCACTGAAGGAAGAGGATGCAGCTGTACGAACAGGACCCGGGCTTGAGACAGACGACTGTGTGCTTCAGGAGTCTTTGAGGCCCAGCTTGAAAATGGGAATCCGGAGGCGTGGCATGGCAGACCTTGTCGTCGGTTTATTTTTCTTTGCCGTTTTATCCCTGGAGCACGAAGCAAACCACGCAAACCTCCCTTTTCTTTAGTCAAGAGACCACCTCCCCTTATCTTCTACCCCCGACACACACACACACACAGACACACAAACATGCTCATGCTTTCAACTGCAACCATTACAGGTTGCCTAGGTGAAATGGTTGCTCTTAAGATGTCCGTAT
>NTHP01000159.1:494277-520323 GCA_003416845.1 Oplegnathus fasciatus
TTTTATGGATTGGCAATTTGTTTTATCCAGTTGTTTAAATTAGCCTTGTTCCTATGTGCCAGAATAATAGAGCCCAAAAGACTTTGTTTTAAAGTGAGCTTTAATACGCTGTGTGATTTTTAAAATTTTCCCCTTTTAGGAAAGGATCTGTCCTCCCGTACTGAAACAGACCTTAACTGTATCTTTGGGAAGAGAGGAAGATCTGCCAAAGAACAAGAGCAGGTAAGAGACATCAAGATGATTTACATTATCCACAATTAGAAAAAAACAAACAAAAAGACACAGATTCAATCCAACATGAAACGTGGACACGTTTCAAACACCAAACAAAACAAAGAAATCAAACTATAAACAGCATATAAAAAGTGTTATGCATATAATTGCATGATACAGGATGTAAATAAAACCTTAAAGTTAAAACGTAGTGATTATGTGTGTAGTGATTATATCTAAAATAGGAAATATGATCATGACTAACACCTATAATGTATGATTATATTCATTAGATCCATTTAGTCAGTCTTATTGTTTCAAAGTGCACTGTATCCAGTAGAAAAAGGTCTGTAGAGAATATTCCTAATCAGAGGTGTAAGTTACTCTTTTTGCAGTGAAACAGTAGTTTTCTAACCAGAGAGGGCAGACCTGTGATCTTTCTTAACGCAGTCAATGTCAAGTGTGCACTGGGGGAGGAGGTGGAATACCTCTGGCCAGGTGGCTCGAACTTATCTGCCTCTGTCTTGGTAATTAAGGATGACCACTGGTGCTGATGCCTCCATCAGTCGCTGCGGTATCATGTGATCCTCCTGCTTCTACAGGGCCCAGCTCCTGAGCAGCCTGTGGCCCTAGATTAGCCATGTCACAGCGTGCAGCTTTAACACCGCCAACAGGCCACCGATGGCGGCAAGAGCACCTAAATCCAGTTAAAGGATTTGCACTCTTACCCTCTACTCCTCTTCTCGCACTTCCTCTCTTCTCTACTTCTGTCTTGAAGCGCTCACATCAGGTAGTTATAATGCCAGCGGGCATTATTAAAGGCAAATCAAAATTGGGGTGAGGTGTGCAGAAATCTGAAATGATGACGCTTGCAAAAAAAAGTTCTCTTTTCGCTCTTGGCATTGATGGTTGGTCACTTCAAACGTCACTTTGCCATTTGGCGTTATGCTGGCTCTCATGCTTTTGAAACATAGCTTACAGGCTCCGATGGGTGCAAGTTGCAATTCAGGCCCAGGAAGTTCCTTTGGCTTACTTATCCAAAACAAAACCTTACTTATTATTAAAATAACATGGGCTGCCTTGGAATAAAAAAACTATGCTTGAGTTATTATTGTTATTGTCAGAAGTTAAGAGTTGAACTTGTTTATAAATTTACAGGAACTATAATTGAGTCACACCATCAATCACCTGCCTCACTCAGAAAATACTGACAAACAAAACCATCACGTTAAATAAGTGTTGCACCTTTAAAATCACAATAATCCCACCAGTGAGATTTGTAAGTACATTTTTAGATATTAGATGTCTTGGATGCTAACAGATGGGACAGATGGGATTTTGCATAAACATTAACTGTGGGATTATCATTCTAAAGACATGAGAAGTGACACAAGCAGACACAGAACTTTTATTTTATTACGAATTAATAAATCTTTTAATAAACTGTTATATTTGGTGTCACGAGTTCTGCTGACCCCACACAGATCCAGAAGGACAATGACAAATGTAGCTTTTGGACTCGGAGACACAGAAAAGCCTCTTGCTGGCTTCCTCTGTTTATCTCAAGCATTTAGCTTGAAGAAATTGGCATCTTAAAATCCATAAATTGCACGAGGAAAAACCTTCTCTATTCCCCTGCAGGTGCCGAGCCATAACATCACAATGGCTGCTGCTCCCCAGCTGATTAACATTGGAAATGCAAGCAATACACACCATCATTTTCTCCCTAATCGTTTGGTTATGGGTTGTTATTTTTCAGCCAGGAGGGACACCATTGACCATATCGAAAACACTGAACACAATTACAATGGCTTCCCATGAGGCCTTGTGTTGAAGCCCAGCAACATCTGAGGTTGCTGGGAAGAGGTAAAGAGGGTGATGGACCAATCAAGCTCAAGGCATTGTGCAGGATCTCCTGTGAATGTGTCCATGACACTGCCAGTGACCCTCGGTGCACCCTGATCTGTGCTTACAGTACAGCACAAAATACGCTCCACAATATATACACATGCAGTAATCTCAATACTCCAAAGAGGTTTATTCCTGAGCAGTGACTACATCAACATTTTGAGCTTTAGTTTAGTGGCGGAGTTGACTTGCAGGGGTTTGCACACGCAGCCACCAGTCGCATTATCACATATCTGCATCCTGACAAGGTGAGGCCAGGAGACTCGACCAAATCTGGATCGGCTCCTCCTGAACTGCCCTCCTTCCCGCTCATGAATCTTCCAGCACTTCACCCACCACCCACTGCTGTCTCTCCAGCCTCCCTTCCACCAGTCCCCCACTGCTGGGGTTTTCCTTCCTCCCGCAGTGATGTGCTTCCTGCTCGCCTCTTATCGCTGCTCGCAACGCTCCCTGAAACGCAGACAGGCAGACACACGCATACGCGCGCACACACACACACACTCGGCCTGTCCCACATGCCTCCGTTCATCAAAGGCAGTACTGGATGTGTTGAAACGACCATATGAGCACATGGGACAGATTATTAACCCCTCCGTATTATTATACAAGTAGCCACTAAGTCTCATCCATTATCGCGTTTCACCTGAACTTGTGTCTTTAAATTACGTTTAGGTGTAAACACTCTGTCCTGACAGCGGAGCTGTGTTTTAGGTTAAAGTTTCCCCTTTTTCTAACTTAACTTTCAAATTTGAAACATTTTCCATTTTAATGTATTTTGTATGAAAAAGCTGAAACTAAAACATAGGAGAAATGCTTTTGATATTCATCAAACAACCACAGATGCACTTGGAAACATGAGACCACATTCAGTAGCTGTGTGACATAAGAAAAACACCACCACCAGCAACTATGACCTCAGCAATAAACAAATAATTGAATTTACACATTTTCTGACAATATTACCAAAACCTGAACTTTTTCAAAACTTTGTAAAGGTAGAATTAGGGGCAGAGCTTTGTATTAAATTGCTACAGATTTTACAAGTGTACCTAATAAAGCAACCACTGAGTGTACATATCTGAATTACAAGTTTATTACACTTGTGCAAAATGACTCATTAAAAGCAAGCCATTATCTACAAGATAAATAGATGACCACAATTTCACCCGCAACCTCTTTCCACCTTTCCCTGTCGCCACCTGAAAATGTATGCTTAAAACCATTATTTACACTCCCTGACCAGTGAGGGTTATCAAGTTGTAGTGGAGCACCTGTCCATCTACATGGCTCTCTGTTATCCATCACCCATCCCACGCTTGCGAGCCCCCTCCATCTCCTGCCTCCTCTTGTGCCCCTCAACACAATTACTCACAGCATGACAAACGACAGGCTCTCTCTGCCGAGATATCAAAAAGCCCCGGCCACTTCTAAATGAAGGCACTTTGGCAGCCCTGTGCTCCCCGTGCTTATCGGCGGGCGAGCAGTGCCCCTGGCCGTCCTGCGTCCCCCTCTCATTCCCCCTCCTTCTCCACCACCGTGCCCTCCTCAGGGGGTTTAGTTAGGGGAGCCACATGGAGGGCCAGCCCAGCTTGATTTATCTCCCTTGCCCCTCTGCCCGGCCACTCAGGCAGGCCGAAAGAGCCGACGAGGCTCCAACGGGCCTCAGCTCGAAAGCCCGGCATTAGCTGAAATAAACCATTCTGCCGCCCAGTGAAAAATGTCCTCTGATTGGCTAATTAATCAGTCAAAGGGGAGCGACGCGGCTTGTGACTTGAGGGACCCAAGCGGGCGACCGCAGAGGGCCTGCTGATAAATAGACTCCCCGCCGATTCATACATCAACAAAAGTTAGTCATTTTTTAAAGCCGCCAGCTCAGATGAAAGGTGGAAACAAGCCATAGTTTTCTTTTTCCACCTACATTTCCTTCTACATTTCCTTTTTTTGGGGCGTGTGTGTTTTGAAGAAGAAAAAATCAGTTTTCTCTTTTTTGGGGAGGGTGGGAAGAGGGTCTTACTTTTAATGCTACATTATTTTCTAAAAAAAAACAACAACTATTTTTTATATGATATTATGACTGCAAAATGGCCATGCCTTAGATACTGATTAATACATTGTCATTGTAATAAATGTGAAAATAAAATTAGATTTCAGTTTTTTCATTTAGTCTTCCAGATATTGATTTGGTGAAGAATCCCCAGCATAATTTACTATGAATGAATTTTCATTTTTTACCAATTCAGCCTCTCAATCAGTGAAAAATAACATTCATATCTGGAATGAATTAACTATTTGACTATTAGAGACATCTAAATTGTTACAATATTGACCCGTTCACTAGTTCTGTACTCCTTAAAATTGTCAGGGAAGAAAAATAGTTGAGTATAATTTGGTACAAGGCTTGTTTTGACGTCTGAACCCTCCAGTCAGACAGTCGGTACGGCGCACCCTGCTCTTGGGTCAGCATGACCCCTGCGGCCTCTCCCACTCCCACTCCTGCTCAGGCACAAAGGGCTGAGGATCAAGCCTCATCGGGTGGCACCTGTTGCAAGTTTTTCCTGCCCACGCGTCGTCCACATGAAGGATCGCACGTCAGCGGGGGCTCCCCCGATACCACCATCTTAAGGAATATGGGACAGGGGCGGCGCGGGTTGGGGGCTCGAGCGTTTGGCAGATGCGTCGGCAAGGCGCCAGGGAGCCGATGGGCGGAGTCGAGCAGTGAAACTTTGCTGACAGCGCAGGAGCAAAATGTCTTTTTCGGTACAGAAATTTTTCTGCAACTCTAGTACAGGCTTCACAGGTTGCTACTGAGGCCTTTGAACAGTGAAGTAAGGTAGTGTTGAATTTCTACTTTGAAAGTGTGTCAAAATTATCAATAACTGGGCTGGTTGTTCTAGATAAGGCATAAAATGGTTCCACTAACATGCCTTTAGTTACTATAATCATTTAAAACTATGACTTATTTTTTATTTAAGCTTATGCAAGTAATGAGACTGACAGCTGTTTTATTTTATCTTCCATTACTGTTATTTTAAAGCTCTTTATTTTTCTACGTGTTGACCTCCACCATTAGGAGGTAAATAAATAAAGACTGGATTCAATGGCTTTACACGTAGCTACTACTCTATATATTAAAGCTTTTGTTTGTATCAAGCTCTTTTATTGTTAACTTGTATTCTTCACAAGGTTAACTTAGTACACTAATAGGATTATTCTTTACTTACTGCAGAGTTCCACTGCATTGTATAATTGACAGTATAAATAGAAATACGGCACCAAAGCGGAGAATTTCTGTTTGGCTCAGTTGTCCATCAACTTGCAGCAGTGATCCGTTGAAAGGGGATGCCAGTGTAAACGTGCGTTGTTGTCCTACTGTGGTTGGTGCACTTTGAATGGGCCGGTGCACTCATGCAGGGTGCTGCTGGGCTTATTGTGAAGCCAAGGAGCCCTAATTCATTCTCAGATAACATCTAATTGCCTCAAGCAAAAGCTCTCCCTTTCTTGAGCATGTTTGTTGACAGGCCCTTTTGCTTCTACCGACGAAAATATCAAGACCCGCCAAGTAAACCCCCCCCCTCCTGCGAAGACACACACGCACCACACATTTACCACCTACCTCCCTGGCAGTTCTGTGGACTGCTCCCTCCTGGCCATGCCAGCTCACTGACACTTACAGATTAGCGCAGGACAAAAAAGAAAAAGAGGGCGTCCGTCTCTTAGTTACGGGCCTAAACTAGAATACATGGGGCCAGGGTAATTACCGCCTGGTGAAGCTAACCGCCCAAAGATTTCCAGCCCCCTCGGCTGTTTACAGCCACCGACTGCCGTTTAATCACTGACTCTTTAATCTAATAAATCACAGCTGGGGAAAATAATCACTGCATCTTCCCTCTCCGGGGTTGGGGTAGGGGGACCTCTATGCTCTTGAGGGGGGCATTGTCGGCAAGCGTTTGCAATGTTGAACAAGCACAGGGCAGTCACGCTGCATGCATAATGTTGTCTTCATTTGTTACTTATGATAAACGTTCTCGCACCGGGCACAAAGTGCAATTTTTCAAAAGCCATTTTTGTGTTTTGTCTTAACTACACACAGAAAGTATGCCTTTAGCAAAAGTATTGCTTTGTGGACGCTTCCATGTGTGGCATTTAATGTACTTATGGTACATCATATTACGGTTTCTAACTTTGCTACTCTGTGTAAATATTATTTCTGCGGGGGACAGAGATAAATATTAGTATCACTTTAGAGGCAGTGACACTACTTAAAAAATATTGATGGTCAACCGAAGGCTTTGCTTATTTACCAGGGAATAAGGTATCCACCTGTTTTTCTGTCCGCCCACATCAGCCTCATGAAGGATGGGCTGCTGGACTTGTGTGCTCATCAGGGAGAGACAGCTGGCTAATCAGGGCCTGATCCATAGACCTTGAGTATCGCCAAATTTATTATTGTGGCAGGACAATGAGGGCACACTCATGCAATTACAGACCCAACCAATATTGGCTAGAAATTATTGAAAAAAACAGCAAGTAATGCAAACAGGCATTTTTTAAGAAAATAAATGGGCAACTGCAGCTTTGTCAAATGCTAATTAACATGTGAGCCAGAAGGTGACTTTATACCTTTGAATAGCTGATTGGTAAGACATAACTCTAAATATTTACCTGTTTTAATAACTTTTAGTAAATCTAAAACAACAGCATTTGAGTCTTGTCCAGTTTTACACTATTCTAGTGTACTATGAGGTTTAGATTTTTCATGGCTGATATACAGGATAACCAGACACCATTTTTCATGATTTCTCTATTATTTTTAAACCTCATACCCACACCTTGTTGTTAGTGCATGGGAAGGCTGACCTCGTTACTGTTTGCTTCGGAGCTACCATGAAATGGCCAATTGAAAAATACAGTCAACGAGACCTAACACCAACCTTTAATCTGGTTGCCGTATTAGCCAGGTTTTAATATGAAATTTTTCATTTTTATTTGATGTTGTTTTCACTTATGGTAAAACGTTATGTGTTATCTGTCAGTATACCCATTTTGTAAGCAACCACATGGTTTTATCGCTGCCAAAATACTAATGATTTGCTGCGCATTTTACAGGACCTCTGTGTTCATGATAACAATTGGATAGTGTGTGATTAGGAATTGCTTGATAGGTAATGCTTTGAATTAAGGCCACAACCAACCATGTTGTTCAATTAATATCTGTAGGTCATAGACCCATATGAATATCATGATAAAAATCATGATTAATGCTCATGTTCGTGGATGCCTTGAGATTCTGTATTTTCTAACATTTCAAAAACACAAAGATGAAAGATTGGATTGAATTTGAATCAGAGAGAAAGAATTTATCCTCACATTTGAGAAGTTGTAAACAACAAATGTTTGATGTCGAGCCAGATGGTGCCCACATAATAGCCTTCAGTATGGCAACTAAAAATATTAGGAACGTCCTGTGGCAATCCGCAGGTAATTTACCGTGCTTTGTGGCCGATCGTGCTCTGACTTCAGTGAGCTGTCAAAAATCCTCCATTGCACTCTGTTAAACACTGGAACAGTTTGTTGATTCTCAGCATTGCATGTAATTGAGTTGGGGAATTACGAACAAATTAACAGCTGTCAGCAGTTTCAGTTAGTGAAATCCACACTGACCGCGAGCATCAAGTGGTTCAAACTGAGCTGCTGTATTTTGTTATATTTCAGGGACATTTTGCAGGTTAAAATCCTGTTCGAACCACAACAGATCCAAACTGGAACTCTACAGATGATATACAAAGCTATAAAAATACTGACGGAAGCTACTAAAAGGGTATATTTTCTAAATGCAGAGCCATTCGGCTGTCACAAAAACCTGAATTGTTTTACTGATTTAAAATTTAGGTAGGCCTACTTTTATGTACTGTAGTACTTAAAATAACTATTGGGTATGCTCTGTACCAGCAAAGGCTCAATTTAAAAGGTCTTGGTTTGGTATCAAAAAACTTAATTAGAACCTCCTTAAAAGTATTGATTTTGTAATTTTATTCTCTCTTTAGAAATAAGTAAAGTAGCTTTGCTTGCTCCGTAAAGGTTTCAGATGTAGTCAGTTGTCAATTAGTTGAATAAAGTTCGATAAATTTCTCTGTTGATCTTTTTGGGTCAAAAAAGTTTCACATGCACTCCAGTGAACCTTTTCCATCATCCCTCTGCTGGCTTGATTGACTCTCCTCCTGAATATGTTGGCCTCAATATCTTGGCACCTTGGCACATGTCCTACCGTTGGCTTTCCATCAGCTACATTAGCAGGGAGAGATAGAACTGGAGTGTCTTGAAGGAGGCGGCCTGTTGAATGTCTTCCCACCCTCTCCTTTTCTCTGGGACCCTCTGCGGGCCCTCCCTGTGTTCCCTGCCCAGCCCCAGCCCCCGCCAGGGGAGAGAGCGGAGCAGGAAGGGCCCGATAGCCAGCCAGACCGCTCCTCTGCCGAAGGAGCCTTATCTCAGAACTGCACACAGTGCACTGAGCGCATCCTTTTCCTGGGGTTCTGGGTCCGGGAGGAGGAGGAGGAGGAGGAGGGAGGAGGAGGAGTAGACACGGCTGGATATAGGTGTGTTCTCCAACCCTCCACTCCTCAACCCCACTGTGTTGTAGCCTGGGACTGCCTTTTTCAATCATTCTTCTCTAGTTCCAGCAATTATGTAAACTGATTTTATAAATTAGATGTTGGTTGTGTATCTTCTTGAGCTGTGGGTGTAGTTTCATGCAAATCCCCTTTAAAGTGCATTTACTACAATATGAAATAAGCATTGCTCTTCAAAATTTGGTTTAGCATTTAAACAGTAAAGTTATGTTCAATTTTGTTTTTCTCTTTACTGATCAGCATTACAAGAAAAATTAATTATTATTTTATGGTATGAGAAAGTTTTACTTACCTTCACCACACATTGTACATTGAAGGTTTAGTCTTAAGTTGCCAGGGCTTCACCTAACCAGTTCAATGAGTAAAGCTAGTCATGGACAAACTGTGAAGCCTCAATTACTGTTTACTGTGAGCAACCTTTAGTAAGTGTCGTGACTGTGCAGTCAGGAATCTAAATTGGTACTGCCGTCATTTTATTTGAGATTATTATGTAATGATAATTACATAAGTAATTACAATAGTAATTATAAATTCATAAAATGGCTTTTCTATCGTTAAAATATTTTATCATGAAGCTTGTGTGGGGATGCATATATTCTGGTCTGAGGGTATCGTCTCATGCCTGCTGTATACTGTATTCTGTGACACAGAAATGGTGACTGATAACCACAGGCCGGAGAAAATTACACACACCTGGAAATAGGGAAACAAGATCTCAAACATTACTGCCGAGTTGTTTCTTAGTAACATGTTGCCCTCAACACAAAAATCTCCAGGGCTGCCAGTAATGCTGACTGGATCTGTAGGTTTATATCCATACTGTATGTGCGTGTGCTCAGCACAGCACTTTCCCTCCTGTCGGATCAGGGTCTAATGGAGATCCCCAGGCAGTGAGGACGAACCAGTTCCAGCTACTTCCCCCAATGAAGGAGATGTTTCTCTCTCAGTCACTCTCCTCTCTTTTTTCCCCCCTCGCTCATTCACCCTCTCCCTCTCTTGAGAGTAATTTCACAGGCAGTTCTAAAGTGGCCCCCAGCCATCTTCCCA
The DNA here is from genome assembly GCA_003416845.1 of Oplegnathus fasciatus. Classification (NCBI taxonomy): domain Eukaryota; kingdom Metazoa; phylum Chordata; class Actinopteri; order Centrarchiformes; family Oplegnathidae; genus Oplegnathus; species Oplegnathus fasciatus. The sequence continues at coordinate 504,072 of NTHP01000159.1, forward strand.
AATCCCAGTTACATGTTGTTTGGCGCTGTCAGCTCTAAGCCCCATCTCCTCTCTCCCAAGCAGAGAGGATGCCATTGTGCAGTAACAGGGAGTATAGATTTTCTCTGGGAAGTTGGAAAGTTTTGTTTAATGGCACCTCACCTGAAGGGCCTTATCCCCCTTGTTAGAAGTTGGGGTTCTTTCTAGTGGAGGTCTGAGGTGGCGGAAAACTTTGTAGTCCATTTGAACACCTGTCTTATCATTTAGCCTCAATCATGAGCTTCATGACTGTGTGAGGCTTCTGAATCCATCCTTTGTAGATGTAATACAGTCTATAAAACATGCAGGAACTCGTGTAATATTTTCATCATGTTATATTTGGTCAAATCACAATTTTACATGCAGAATTTTTAGCCTAAAAAGAGACATTTTGAACCTGGGGTATATTTGCAGAGCAATCATTTCTTACCATAATAATCAATATTTTGGGCCACAAAAACAATGGCTGTTTCCCTTATGGAAATATATTGACTATGAAGAGCCTTTTAGTGGGTTAAGACTACTATCTGGTATGGTTTCACTGAAGTCCCTGGTGGCTACACTTTTGGTATATATAGATAAATATAGATACAGTATACTTCAAGCCCTCGAGGAAGCCCAGTGCATTTGTAGCAACGCCACTCTGCATTTCAGTCTACTCAGGTCCCACAAGACCTGTTCGGATCTACCTCCACATTGTTTTATCAGCCCATCAGTTAGCTTGTCTATCTCAATCAGTGTTGAGGGTCAAAGTAGCGTAATCTGAACATAAAAGCTTAAAAGGCCAAACTGCGAGGTGACTCGGCACAACACAGCGTTTTCAATTCATCTCTAATCTGTAGGGTTTGAAAAATGCCGTCCACTTCATCTCCGAGGTAACACACAGAGCGGCAGTATTGTTTAGTGTGATTCTCAGGAGGAGCCCCTGTATTCTTCTGGACAAATCATTATGCATTGAGTAGGCCATTAGGAAAATGAAGACAAATGGGTCGCAGGGGCGAGGTGACAAATTGTTCTTGCTGTAGAGTTAAAATCTAGACCTTGTTGTACCTCACAGTCGGAAAGTTGGCCCTGTTTAATAATGTAGCCTAAAGGTTGGAGAAAGGAGTTGGTGTCCAGACTGACTCATGTCACTGAATTAAAGACAGTAACCAAAACAAATGAATGGGTACTGCTCTTCCCCCCTATTTACTATTTTCAGTGTGTCTTTTAGCAAAGGGATCACCTCCTGACTCCCTCACTGGAATCAGTAGATGCCTTTGTTTTTTTTTTTTACTCCGAGCAGCTTCCACTTTGATCCCAAAATGGGACAAAAATCTGTGAATCTGATGTTGCCTTGCTTATCGGCAGACACGCTTAGAGGAGGTACTCAAATTAACAAATGACCGCCTGTATTCTTATTTCATCTTTCGCCAACATTGCGCAATTATGTAATGTTGCAGTGGGGAAAGTCTCAAATCTCAAAATCAAGATGTCATATGCCAAACACTAGAAACCTGCATTAGCCAAGAAGAATAGTGGTCACATATACTGTAGATTATTGTCAGAGTTGCCTGAAAGATGACATTTAATTCTAAGATTCGCAATTTATTTTTGTAAGTTATTTTGAATAAATCCAGTGTAATGGATAGAATATACATGTAAATATTTCCAAACCTTGTGAAAGATATTCTTTATATTTGGTGTCAAAGCGGTGCTGTAGTGGCTCCATATGAACTGAAAACATTTCTGGTTTATTTACTAAATAAGGTGTGTTTTTGGTCAGACAGGCGCATTACGTATACTATTGTATACAGAGGGATGAAGTTACGGAGCTGACTGTGCAAGGACACACAGCTGGACGTGTGGGGCTGCATAGTGTTGTAAGAGGATGATGATAAAAGTCAGATGTGTGAGGGTTAGGTCCGCCATGCTTATTTTAAGGTGATCCTTTAACACCTATTGTTACACCAACATCCTATTTTGGACTCTTTTCACTCACCAAAATCTGCCTGGTTAATCTGCACGATGATTGACGATCACTTAAGCTCCTCTCTCCGCTATTGTGTGCTGTCTATTTCTGTGTAGATTCTCGACATGCTGCATTAAATCCTAACTCTGTCTTCTCATTTGTGTGGTTTTTCTTTGGTCTAGGAGAGCAACAGCAGTGATTCTCAGGGTGAGGCGGAGGAGACTTTTACTCCTGCCCCTTCTGAACTGGATACGGAGTCCATCACCAAGACTGTGACAAGTACTCTCAACATGCAGGAGTATTTTGCACAGCGAATGGCTCAGTTGAAGAAGGCTCGTGGACAGGCCGAACCCTCAGTAGAGGCAGAGGCCAACGAGACACCAGGTCCATCTGAGGAACCCAGTCCTATTCGCAGCAGCAACGATGACTTGGAAGAGCCCAAAAAGAAAAAGAAGAAGAAGAAAAAGAGCAAAAAGTCAGCAGATGAGCTGGAAGTGGCAGAAGAGACCAGTACCGCTCCTATTGTGATAGAGGACGGTGAGGACCAACAGCAGGAGCGTCCAGGCAAAAAGAAGAAAAAGAGGAAAATGGTCGAAAACGAAGGAGCTACAAATGAGAACTGTAGCTCCACCTCTGGTGTGGAGCAGAACTGTGAGGAGCTGCCTCCATCCAAGAAGAAGAAGAAGCATAAAAAACACGAAAAGGAAACTGAGCTGCTGAATGGACATGGGCCAACTGAGTATCAAACTGTAGAATCTGAGGTTGTGCACAAAAAGAAGAAACACAGAGAGGAGGTGGACGATGTATTGAAAGAGGACAAGGAGGGGGAGCTGGTAGAGAAGAAATCCAAAAAGGACAAGAAAAAGAAAAAGAAACATCAGGAATAGAGTGGAATTCATAGAATTGGCCTCCAGTTCGACCAGTCCTTTATGCTTCAGGAGGACTACTCTTGTTATCCTGTTATCATGAACATGATTATGGGGGCACAAGATGTATGGAGTAACTGCCTTCATGAGCAAATCAAATGTCTTGTGTGTATATATAATCTAATAACCAGTTCAAGAAGAACACTTAGCTACAGTGAGGAGACATTTGATTACATTAAAAACCTTGAAGCTGCCCAGTAAAACCACAGACTTGTACTGTTGGCCACTGGGATGCACCATTGTTGCAGCAGATGGTAAAATGCCTCAACTTGAAGAAAGAGTTTGACATTTTGGGAAAAATGCACATTTGCGTTCTTGCTGAGAGTTATATCAGTAGATCGATCCCACTCTGATGTTAGTACGATGAATATGAAGTTAAGAAAAAAGTGCCTATAAAATCGTGTCATTTTTACACTTTTGTACTGATTAAACAAACAAGACATAATGTGTTAATGAGTGTTTCCAGTCTATATGCTATGCTAAGCTAACCAGCTGCTAGCTGTAGCTTCATATTTAACAGACAGATGAGAGTGGTGTCGAAAAAGCGTTTCCCAAAATGTTGACCTGTTCCTTTAATCTATTAGATGGATCTATTTCTCCATCTGTGTCTTACGTTTTTTTAAATGAGCCCGTGTTTCCATCAAATTTAAAAATTATTAGATATGAGTGCGGTCATGTGTCTGTCTTATTCAATAAAAAGGGTCCAAATGACTAAATTCCAAAATAACAAACAATTTAGGAAAATTTGGTTATATTACATTTTGCAAACAATATATCAAAAATCTTATATGCATCAGCGTTACTATTTATTTAAGCAATATTTCACAGTGGATTTTATTTCTTGCCAGCAACTAGTTGTAACCATCTTTGTTCAGTTCTGCAGACAATGGATATCTCCTTGTGAAATGAAACTCTTCATATAGTTCATTAAAGTGACCCTGAGTTTTTGTCAGTTTTGTAACAGAAGCACACAGAAATAAGTGGTCTCTTTCATGTTGTATGACTCAACAAATCTGAACGAATGCAATTTGATGATGTTTCGCGAGAAATGTGGAAAACTTTTGTCCAACACATGAGCTGTAAGAAAACAGACAAACTTTGGCGCTTTAAATGGATCAAATCACTTTTTAAATAAATCCAAAAAGTAATTCATGCATGTTTGATTGTGTTTTTTCTTCCTTCATAGGTGGAGTGATATGTATGTGAATGTATGTAAACAAAATATAGGAGAGTGATGAGGAGAAATAGGTTTACTTAACACCGTACATGAGCTGATCAGCTGTAAAGGTAATCTGAAAATGATAACAGTCACCGTTTCCACTTCCAAATGTGAGTTATGAGGTTACAAAATCTTTCTTTGACTTGACAGATGAACTCTTAACAAGCCGGTCTTGTTCAGCATTGAGAGTGGGTGGAATGAGTCAAAGGAGGAAAAAGGAAACAGCAGCAGTCCAGTCTTACACGTCAAAAGAAGGCAGCATTCCTCGTCTGGTTTGTAGGTTATAAGAAACTCAGAACTTGGATTGGTTCAATTGTCATCCTGTGATGGAAGCACAGCCTGACTGTTGGTGTAAGCATCTCAGGTGCGCAGGTGTTTTTTTCCCCCTCTCCATGTCCTCATATATACTGTAGAGTCATCAGATTCAACTCAGTTTATTACAAGACTCAATAGTTCAGAAGATAGATTCAATAAAAGTACAGAATAGAGTAAATGGAACTGAACCTTTTATCTAGGCTAAATTAATGAAAGTTTCAGGGGAAGCTGTGTCATTTTATTAATTTAGAAAGTTTTTTTAACTTAAAGATACCTTATTTTAAATAAAATCTGGCTCTCCAACTGATGTCATCATGTTTTTATGTAACATCACAGGAATAAAACGATTTTTTTCCCCTTTAAGTCACAGTATAAATATACTGTATAATTGTTCAACCTACCACCATATACTGACATTTGCTCATAATGATGCTGCTCACTTTTATTTTGAAATTTATATAAAAATTATACACTGGACTGTATAACAGCAGGTTATGTATGACAGGAAGAGAAATAATTATTAGGTTAGGCTAAGACTAATAATGCTCAACACTGGAATTCACTCATAAACTGTTTTGGATGTTTAAAAATAAAAAAGCTATGTTACCATGGTGAAATTTCCCCTCATACAGCACAAACATAAGAGACAAACCCCCTCCTCAAGTCTCCAGTAGCCAAATGTCTTTTAAACTGAAAGGGTGAACAACAGCAGGCTGATGCAGCTCCCACCCACACAGCGGTTAACACATCGAGCTATTAGTCATCTCAGAAACCCCCAACTCCGAGCTTTAGCTCCAAATTGCAAATATGATGTGAAACTTTTGTCTCACGCGTTGCCAGTCTGCTGCCTGACTGTACTGTACATGCACTCTCACTCACTCCTGCGTCTCCATCACACTTGTTCTGTTATGCTGACTTCACATCAATGTCAGAGCAGCAAGAGTGAGTGTGGCCCTATATATCACCGATGTGTCTGCTCTGCGCACAATCTGTGGCTTCAGGTGCCGTATCCTGTTCCTGTCGGGGGAGTGCAAGTTTCACACAAAGCTAGAGCTGACACTTCAGTTTGATGGGTGGGGAGGCCCTCATTACAACTTAAGATCCATGTTGCCTGTGGATTAACTGGAGGAAGAAATTCTTTAATTTTAATTTCAGGAGTTAAAAACACAGGTTCTGTAGTCAGGTTACTCCCTCCTCTATAAATAGATGGATAAAAGATACTATCTGACCTGTGATCAGTAGCTGTATTTGAGCAGTGTGAGTGTGTGTGTCTGCCCTTGTGTGTGTGAGTGTGAGCTACTCCATGGCTGCAGCCCAAGAGTATCCTGTCAACAGGAACTCCTGGATTTGATATGCACCCGCCTCTGGCCACAGAAGGAAACTGATTTGTTTGTAGTGTGTGTTCACTGGTTTTTATCTCTCCTCTCACCCACAGATGTGAGCGGAGGTTCCAAAAATTGATCTGCACCCAAATAGTTAAAAAGGGGTCATTTTCCTTCTCTGAGGGAAGGACATTTTAGGAATTATGACAGGAATTATGTGAAAAATGTATTTATAATGGTGGTTAATTTCTGTAGAGTCCATCTGTTTATTAATTGATTAAGAAGAAAGGGTTATTCTAAAAAGGGGAGTGTTGAGTTTTCACTTGCGTGCCAAGACTGTGACACCCTGGCAGGTTTAGGAGTTCAGTGGAAATCTGGAAACACCTCTCAACCAGTGCAGTTAGCTGTGTAATGTCGTTGGGTATATTGCAGAACAGGTTAGATAAGTTTGTCAGGTGAGGGTTTCCTTGTTGAGTAGAAAAAGTTGCCCAATCCCTCTTTGTCATAACAGCAGCCTTGACGCAGCCTGCATGTTAAATTAGAGATGGAGTTTCTTTATTTTCTAATTGCAAATTATTACGTGTGTTTCAGTTTAATAAACTTTGGTCCCATGTGAGTTTAACCCAACTGATCGCTATGAAAATAGCTGATAGGCTACAAATAATAACCACGAGACTTATTTTAAGGATGCTGAGTTTAGTTGAACAGAAAGGACGTTATCTGTCAGTGGAAAGTGTTGTTTTGTTGCGAGGCCGGTTTAAGTAGTTAGTAGTGTTGAAATGCTGCTGCTCTCTCTCTTCCCTTTCACGGGGCTCAACTTGCAATCAAGGAGGAGCCGAGAGTCCTCCGGGGCTTCTCCTGGAACCTGCTCCTCAAATATAAAGCGCTCCCCCCATCCAGCAGGAAAGACTGAATCATAACTCACAAGGAGGAGCCGCTGCCTGAGCGCATCTGTGGTTTCTCCCAGATCCAGTGCTGACATCTGACTGTAGCTCTAGTGATTTGGTCAGTGTGTGTGACACACAGCTGGGTTTTTAAAAAGCAGTGTCTGTAGTTTTTATTTTCAGCTTTTTAATTAGCCCACAGTTGAACTTCCACTGAGAACACAACTTGTCACAGACAGAGCGAGAAAGCGCATCTTGAGTTTGGAGAGGAGAGAGCGCGCAGATGGCAGCCCTCATCAGCGCGTACTCGTCGTGGCCGGAGTCCTTCGAGTGTCCTCCAGGAGACGGGGACGTGCCCGACGGACATGGCCCGCACAGGACCCCCGCGGACAAGGCGCCGGAGCCGCGGATCAGACGGCCCATGAACGCGTTCATGGTGTGGGCCAAAGATGAGCGCAAACGGCTGGCGGTTCAAAATCCAGACCTGCACAATGCCGAGCTCAGCAAAATGTTGGGTGAGAATAAAGTTATTTAAAGTTTAATCTACGAATTATTATCATTATTATTGTTGTTGTTATGTTATTATTAGGTAGTATTACTTTTTAACCGTCCACACTTGTAATTCCCTTCAGGCCTCGGCTGTTTTACAAAAGTTTAAAAGTTGTTTCCAACGCTAAAAAGATAAGTAAATTAAAATAATATAAAACAAATTTAAAAAGTGTGAAAGAAAAGACAACAAAGCGCATTTTTTAATCACAGCTGGTCATAAGTGAGACCAAATAACGTAACTTCCCAGCCATTATAGTGGGCTGTGCAGCGCGTCGCCAAAAATCCCCTGAAATTCAAAGTTGATGTCACTGAGCCGTAAAATTCGTTAAGACTATGGACACAGAAAAGGACAGAAATGTGTCATTTTGCGTTGAATTTAGCCTACTTGGATTAGTGCTTAATGTTAAGCTGAAATTCTGGCACCCTCGCAAATCGGAAATCATCTTAAAGCCAATTCGAGAACAGCAATACATGTAAAATATGCTTTCATAAATAAAGGTAAAATCGGCACTTGTGTTCATCTTAAAATAAAATCCCTTTAAAACAGTTAAGAACCAAAGAGGCAGCTGGATATTAATGTTACGGTGAAAGTTTTAACAGATGTTTTTTCTGTCATATTTTAAGAATTGTCACACACCTGGGAAGTAAATCACAATTGTGATTTGTTTTTTTTTTTATAAAGTAAAGAAAGACTTACCTTATATTTTTATGTTATGTCTGTTTTATAGTGTCGTTTAACTTGTAATTCTGGAAAACACGTTGTCACACCATTATTCTTGTGAATTTAATATCTTAATTATCCAATAAAGGAGTATAAACCTACAACTTTAGAAATGACTGAGAACATATTTATGGATATTTTGCAAGTTGTAGAAATTGTTGAGTGTGAGAAAATATATTAAGTCATTTTAATGTTGTGTAGTGATTGTGTAATTATAAACTTTAAACATGAAATAAAAAAGATGCAAAAGTAAATAGCAGACAAATCTATCGAACCTTTTCAGGATTTTTAGTTAAAATTAAAAAAAACCTTCTGTCTCCTCTTCTTGCAGGCAAGTCATGGAAGGCCCTGACTCCCCCTCAGAAGAGGCCCTACGTGGAGGAAGCAGAGAGGCTTCGGGTGCAGCACATGCAGGACTACCCCAACTATAAGTATCGGCCTCGCCGGAAGAAGCAGCTGAAACGCATCTGCAAGCGAGTGGACCCAGGCTTCCTCCTGAGTGGGCTGGCCCCTGATCAGAACGCCCTGCCCGACCAGCGAGCCCTCTGCCACCCCCTCGACAAAGACGAGGCCAGCCCTAATGGTGTCAGCAGCAGGTTTTCCAGCCCCAGCCCTGCTCTGCCCAGCGTCAGAAGCTTCAGAGACCCAGCCGGTTCCAACAGCAGCTTTGACACATACCCCTACGGCCTGCCCACTCCTCCTGAGATGTCCCCCTTAGATGCCATGGACCACGAGCATGTGCCCCCCTCTTATTATTCAACATCCGGTAGCTCCTCCGTCTCCTGCTCGTCTTCAGCCTCCTGTCCAGATGACCACCACCAGAATCAGACACACATGGGCAGCCCGCCCCCTTACCACACTGACTACACTCAGACCCAAATCCACTGTGGGGGCACACACATAGGTCACATCCCTCACATGTCCCAAACTGGTGGCAGCGGTGGACTGATCCCTGGCCCTCCGCTGTCTTACTACAGTACCTCATCTTTCCCCCAGATTCACCACGGGCTCCATCAGGGCCACCTGGGTCAGCTGTCCCCCCCACCAGAGACACAGGGTCACCTGGAGACTCTAGACCAGCTGAGCCAGGCCGAGCTTCTGGGTGAGGTGGACCGCAATGAGTTTGACCAGTACCTAAACTCCACTGGGACCGGGTTCCATCCCGAGCAGGGCAGCAGCATGACTGTTACAGGACACATCCAGGTGGCGTCCGCCGCCACCGCGTGTCCCAGTAGCACCACAGAAACCAGCCTAATTTCCGTGCTCGCGGACGCAACGGCGGCCTACTACAACAACTATGGCATCTCGTAAGCTCGGTCACAGCACCCATTACACTTGTGACGGATCAGAGACACTACAGGGTTTAAAATGGGTGAAGAAATTTGGGATGATGTTGCACTTCGGTGCTAGTAAGGGAAAGATTTCTGTGCTCTCATCTGTAGTTTCAAATCCCGTATTAGCATCTATGAGCAACTTCCTCCCACCATGATTAAAACCTGAACTGATTACTGAGCAATATGATTGTCTGGAGCCGAGGGAAGAACAAAGAGCAGTTTGGAGGAATATGAAGAAAGGGAGATGGACAACTCAGGGATGCAGACACAAAATACTACAGTATGCCACCTCCAGTTGTCATGAAACTTCTAAACCAGAAGAACAATCGTAAAGACTTGCTGTCCACTTGTAAATGTCACCAGTTACTGTTGCCACTGCGGCATGTACAGATGCTCTTTAGAAGCTAATTTAAGTCCTTTGATGTTTCGCATAAATGCTAACTGTAGTGCTATTATCGATGCTTTCCATTCGAATGTTTGTATTATATGTTCTCGCTCTCATTAGTTTGGGAGTCTTACCTCAGTAGTTGTAATTGAATGAGGTTTTAGTTGGACATTTCTTATGCAATTTAACAGAACGGTGTATAATGAAGAAAAAAGGCGTTTATACTTCTTCTCAAGTACTTAATAATATATAATCATAACCTCTACGATGAAAAATAATAATGGTAATTATAACTGTATGCTGATTTAGGTTTGTGAAAGACAATAATTTAAAATAAAGTTAAATTTTTATAGAAATGCAGTTGCTACTTGGAGAATGCGCCCACAGACAACATACCATTATTACACCTAAACAGAAGATATTGGCAATAACTGATACACTTGAAACACATTTCTACACATACAGTATACATAGCAGCTAATTAATACAATCAGACTCCTGAATAAACACAATAAAAGAAAGTAGGACTCCTGCTTAGTAGCTTTTTTACACTACAAGTTTCCAAACACAAATGGGATGCTACTTGTCCATCTTTGAATTCACTGTCACACCGTGTATTCTTCTATTTCGGGCTCTGTCTAGTTGTTGTACTGCAAGTGGCCCATTCTGACACCCACTCCCCTGCTTGCTTTTTCCACCCTCCATCACATCATCCTTCTCCATCCGTCTCCTCTCGCTTTCATTTCATCCCGGTTCAGAGGATTAGTGTAAAACAGGCGCAGCCGTCGCCACCCGCCTCCATCTCAACCATCCTTTGTTTTCCTGGAGTCTTATTCTGGGTGCCATTCTTAGGCACTCTGGACCCCCCTTCCACCCCCACCCCCTCACCCCGTGTTCTATCTTGCTGATGCAGACCTTTCGTAATCTGTGCAAAATAAATAAAAAAATAAATCCCAGGGCCTCGTTGACTGTTTTACACCCTCCTCATTTTTCTCTTTTTCTCCCCCCCTCTCCTTTCCACTCCTCCCCTCTCACCCTCTCTGTTCTCTTGAATTTTTCTTTTTCGATAAAAGGAATACAGGGGGCTTTTGACAAATCCTGGAGTCTGGCTGGTCTTCCTGCATTTTTTGGGAACGGTTGAGTCGTGCTTCTTGTAAAGAGGATGTGGCGGAGGAGCGGTGTTTCCTGACTGATAAGGGAAAAGCCTCTCTCCGTCAGGATGTTTGGGCCTGGCTGGGCCCTGCATTAAAGAGCCAGAGAGAGGGAAGGGAACCCGCTGTTCAGCGAGCAGGAGGAAACACTGCCGTGCTGATTAGCATCTCACTTACCCGTCTTTACTTAACCACCATTTTTCAGGAGAGGCTTTGTCAACCTGGCCTGTCGTACCTTGACCACAAACGCACCACAAACATCCCACACAGCAATGAAACAACACTTGTGGTGAACATATGTACCAGAAATGACCTTTCTCTCTACCCATATTCAACCATGATCGTATGCTTCTGACACAGCTTCCTGAGAATGTGATTAAACTGACCAGAATGACAACATTCATCAAGTACCAGTGTTTGCAGCTGGCCGACGTTGTGCTCATTTCTTCGGGGTTAGATCATTACCCTTTGTGCCTGCAGGGGTTCAAAACTCTGCGGAGGGTCCATTTGAGTGCGACCATATTTTGGATGCGGGAGCCGGACGGGTGGTGCCCCAGGCATACAGGGTGAGAAAGTAGTCTTTGGTGCGGCATCAGCCCCAGAGTTGTCAGGGTCAGCTTGGGGTGCTGCTGCAGACTCCCTTGGTAAAGACGCCCTGCAATGTCTAAACAATCACATCCACCACCTGAGGGTAGGACACTGTAACACGGACAAGGACAAACACTCAAGCGTCAACAAAGCATCATCACATTAGACTAGTACACATATATTGCAGAATAAAGCTGCGTTTTTATCATTATATTATTCCCATATGCTTTTATATTTTAATTGCATTTCATATCCAAAAGACTATGATATGACAGGGAATAAATATACAAGATAAAATGCAGTTAATGTCACATAAAAAACTATGTATCTCCAAAATGTCAATGAAAACAGTCTTCTTTTCAGCTTTGTGACAATGTGTTTTTCACATAATCCAACAGGTTTTTTTAATGCTTTATTTAGCTGATGAAATAGCAGAAATTTCTCAAACCATAAAGGAATACTTAGTTTATCAGCAAAATTCAAAATCACCTAAATTGGTGGTTTTCACAGGACAGCGAACACAGTCAAGACCAAATACATGTTATGTATCATTTAAATATAGTAAACTATAATATAAATGCATCTCTTAGAAAAAAAATATTTTAATGTGATCAACTTTCACCTATCAAGATGCCTCTGCATTGATAAATAAACAACATTTGGTGTTTAAACCATTAAGTATCATTTGTCATTTCCAATGTCAAACTACTAATCACTGACCAGTTCACATCTCCTGTGGATAATAATACTTATCTTTGATTAGCACACCAAAATCCCTTCTGTGAAATGCCCAGAGGAGCTCTACAGGAGTATTTACAGAGTATTGTGGATCCTGTGACTTTTAAGTTTTCGGGAAGTGAGGGCAAAACACTCGACTTGTCAGTCTCAATCCTTTCCTCCCTAGAAGTTGACTCATCGCCATCGTAACCTTTAGTCAGAGGCTTCGGCTGAAAACCTGAGACAGCCATCGCTGCTGTTTTAGCTGCAATAAATCAACATGAGAGGAAAGAGAAAATAATGTGTCAACAAACACTGGCATGACATTGTTGAGAGCTGCATAAAACTTTACACTTTATACACACAGGCACTTGCAAGAATTGTCTGTAAAATCCCCTTCCTCTGTGAGAGGGGTGTGCATAATCACTTTAATTTGACTAATTGAATCTTTCACACACTTGGATCACAAGATTTACAATATTTGCAAATATAAGGATATAGGCTGAACAAACAACAGAGCCTCCTCTTGTTATTTCTCTCTGATTGCTGACTGGCTCAGTTCCAGTCTCAGGTCAAGCCCGTGGAATGAGTCTGTCAGGTAGTCTGTTATGTTTCCTATTTCCTCCTCTGCCGTCATGTCACTTCCCTGGGCAAACAAACAACTCGGCAGTCTAACTCCACACCAACTGTCAAGGTAGCAGCGTAAGGCTTGGTGTGCGTGGACGGGGCGCAGAGCTTGCACAGCTGTGTAAAGTATTATCCATCTGCCGGGACCGAGGTGAGCAGTGATCACTTTAAATATCGTGTCCTCCGGAGGCACGGAGGAGGCTGACTGTCTGGTTGGTCCAGCGTCCATTGTGTAGCCAGCGAGGGAGCGTCCAATCACGTCACATTTGGAGGTCGACCATTTGTGCTATATGACGTTCTTTGCGTATTAACTGTAGGTCAAGAGGAAGTGGCTGATTTGAACTACGTGACTAAGGCATATCAGTGCCTGAGACTGAAATGCCCTTTAAACCTACATGCTGTAGATACTGTATGTTATGGTGTGTTTGTGTTAGCTTTTGTCTTTTCACTGCATGAAGGAAGTTATTATGAGTACGTCATATTGCTTACTTTACTATTATAAAATCTAATATATGCAGCTGCAAGCAAGTAATTATTTGCAATTGGATGAAGCAAAGTTATTATTCCAAGTGATTCTGGGGGAATAATCATGTCTTTCCTGTTAAGCCTTGCAAATAGAAAACAACAAACCCATTACAACATCCTCATCACAGTAAATGCAGTGAACTTTACACCAAATTAAACTACTCTGTGCGACGGATAAAGACACACTTACATCAGTAAATACTAAATGTTGTCGGAGTGCATTTCCAGTTGGAGTGTGTTACAGCAGCATAATAACCTGTTTACAATTTGTACTTGGCCCTAAATCTGGCCAAAGGAGGAAAAGAAGAAAAAACACACACACACATCTCACAGCAAGGGATTATGGGTGCAGCTATTCTTCATCTCATTGTGGCTCAACAACAGGCAGAGTGTGGGGTGGCAGGCAGGCGTGTACGTCGCCGGACGAAGAATGGACCAGACTCGTCGAGGGACAGGTGCCATGTGGCAGAGGATGTGCGGGGACACAGATGGGGACCCCTGGAAAACTTGGGGGACTGTACGAGCAGCCAAGGGCCTCCCACCCGTACCTGTGCTGTGAATGCTGCAGCTGAGCAGGATCCGGCACCTGTTCTAAGCAGATACAGGCGACCAGCAAAAGCACAGAGGGAGGCCAGCACATGGCTGCCAACCCAGGGAAGGAGAAGGCTAGATTTCCATTTACCCATAAGCGCGGCCTGATTACCAAATCGGCACAGGCTTTACTGCAGAATGTACAAAAAAGGATTGAGAAATGTGCTCTCTTCCAAAACTATGTGCGTTTCAGTAAACTCCCCACTTTAATAAGAGCTTTCTAGTTGTGTATTAAAATATTTTACTCAAAGTAGGAACAGCAGTGAAAAGTCAAGATGTATAAAAACTTACAAATACTAGCACAGATTTATTATTTTTAAAACAAGTGATGCAAAATTGCAGTGCATGTCCTATTTTTACAGCCCGGCCTGCATTGGTCTCCCTCTCTCTCTAATAGCATGGCTTGCACTGGTCTATGTATGCTGCAGCGCTATCTGGCTTGTTTTTGACTGCTGCAGATTCTCCCTGGGGTGGTGTAACTCTTCACCTCAATATGGAGGAGGATGTTCCTATTGTGCTTCCTAATTGCAATGTGGTTGTTCCATTTAAGAGATAGAACATCCTTATCTGTTTCGTGTGTGATGTCGTATTGTGGGAATAACTGGAAGAGGCATTACGTGTTTTGATTCATGTTTTTATTGAGATAATTACAATATTTCATGCCATGTTTTCATTTTCTGACAACTATGTCTTATCCAGACTGGGGTGAGACATGCAAAGGATATGGCTAATACCTGCAAGGTTTGGAAAACTTAAAATTGGTTGTCTTTTGAGAAAATATCAGCTCACGCCATGTCCAGACATTTTTAAAAGGGCCACATGTCTTTGATCTTAAGTCACTCACCAACTTTTCCATTTTACATACTGCCATTGTGGCTCTGGCCCCGTCATCCTGCACCAACAGAGTTTACTCAGCGCGCATCCTGAAAAGCAGACGCACTAATGATTTAGATGAGTGATGTTATAAGTTCAGTGGTGTGAGAGAGCCCCTTTTAACAGCTACTGTGGAGGATAGACAAAGCAAACCACCAGGCTGCCTGATGACAGCTTGTGAGACACGCTGAGAGCCATTAAGTTGGAAATATTTCAGCAAATTTCATTCATAAATTTAACATAGATACAATGTAACAGTTGCAAAGCTGATGTGTTCAGTCCCCATAAGAATTGAATTGAGTCGAATAACTTTATTATCCTACAGTGAAATAGATTTGCATTTCACAATGTTGGCTGACCAAATCAGTAGCAATACAAAGAACTCCTCGATAAACTTATTTTAACAGTTAACATTGATTTTGATCTAAAATCATTGTCCAGGACCTATTTTATGTTTTCATCCCATTTATTTACTTTGATTACAATTTCACTACATACCCTAAAATACCTTGTGTATGCGTTAGCAAAGGTTAAAATATTCTTAAATCTAAAATCACATTGATTTCAAGACAACATTCCAAAAACTTTTTATGTTTAATATTTTTTAAAGAGTATTGTTCTCTTATTAAAGAAAAGAAACTATGTTTTGATTTATGTAAAGCAGATAGTGAATATAGCAATGAATGCAATTTCAATAAAAGGTAACATATGTTATTTTGTCTTATGTATTCATAAATTCCACTTTGCTTCAGTAAGAATTTCTCCCAAATATCCCAGATGTAGAATTACAGAAGGAACTTTTTTTCTGGCAGTGTGCAAAGTAGTTTTTTTGGAAATCTTTAATAAAATCATTGTTCAACGATGTTCAATGTCGTGTCTGATCTTATATTAGGAACAATAAATGCATAAAAGGATAAAATCAACTTATTTTGGAAGGAAGACCCATCTCTAATGTATAATAAAGAAAACAAGATCCTGAGTTGTTACCAAGATACAAGTAAGGAGCAGTATCTAGTGTCTAACAGTATCTAACTGCTCACTAATGAACAGCCAAATAGCCGTTCCTGAGCAGCGATAGAAAGAAGTTAATTGAGAAAAGCTATTTCTTTGCTATGTGAATGAACTAGTGTCTTGTATTTTGTGTTCATATCTGTGAATTTGCATAATGACCACTTTCTTAATGAATAATTGGTTATTTACTATAATGGTACAACCAATAACTATTGTTATTGTATTATACTATTTTACCCCCTCAAGTATCATATTGAGTTGTTATAGAAATACATCATTACTGCATGACTAGCTTATCATTACTTAAAGCTGCATTCATCAGTATTTTCCTAATACTTTTGAATCAAATAACAACATGTAATGTAAAAGGAGCTGTTTGTAGTGCTGAATAAATGTGTTCAAATCTAGAAAAAAATTTTGGCGATAGCATATCCAACAATAAGCCTGTGAATATTCTCATTCATCCAGGTCATAATTATCTCAAGGAAATTGAATCGAACGCAACTGGATTTTTGGTTTTGTCTGTGAAGACGTTTCACCTCTCA
>NTHP01000159.1:529932-540128 GCA_003416845.1 Oplegnathus fasciatus
ACTATCATTTTAATCAGGCAAAATAATTAAGGTAAAAACAATTGTTTGATTAGCTTATTGGGTGTGGGTATTATGTGCCTTTTGCTATACGTACATTTATATATATATACATAGATATGTATGTATATATATATATATATATATATATATATATACATATATATATATATATATATATATACAGGAACCTGTCCTCTATGGGTGGGCAGACTGTTAATATTTACAGTAATATTTTTAAAGCTTAAAGCTCTAAACCAGGAAACCATGCACACACACATTGACACAAGCATTACAGTATATAGTCAGAATTCATGGTGTATGAAGTTAAACACATAGAGTTAACCTTTGATGTGGCATCAACCTCATCACATATATGAAAGTAAAATAGTGAAACACATGCAAATCTGTTACCTCTGCTTAGGTAACTTGCTGCTTGGCTAATCCCCAAACTTACAGGCTTGTACAGGTTAGAAGGAAATAAATCAAACAGAACTGCAAATGGATAAATAGAACAGGACATTTAAATTAGCATTCTCCAGAGGTTTTCTGTAAGTACAGCAGGATTTGTCCAGAGTGTGGGCCTGCTACTGTAGGATTGTGTAAATGTGCTTTGTGTGTAAATGTGCTCCCTGTCTTGGTTATATTTATACTCTCTCCCTGTGATCCTCACTGTGACCTCACTGTGATAGGTTAAGGTTAAAGAGTGAGCAGAGGTAAAGCCTGTCTGGACACTCATGAGATTGGCACATTGGTTTCCTGAAATATATTTATCATTTTGTATTTAACATGCAGGGACAGGTGATCTATTCAGGGTGTTTTCTTCAGGTTTAAGGGATAGATGGAGGTATAGATGATTTAAATCACTTCATGAACTTAAGATAGGCACCTGCATTGAACTTGGAAAAACACAAAGCATTGTTGTCATAAAAAAAAATATTTAGTAGAATATAATCACCATTTGAAATCCTAGAACCCTGTATTGTTTGTATTTAATTATATTTTCCTATTTTTGTAGTTGTATTGTGTACTTAATTATTTAATATCTCATCATGGAAGGTTAATTGTAATTATTTTATTACTTTTGATTTGAAATTTCTACATTTTGACTGGTATGCAGCCTTAAGTAGTGTAATTACATAACAATGTTAGTATTTGTGACCATCAGTGTACCCTTTAAATGAGAGTATTTATCACATCCTATATTTAACCTTCAACTTCCTGGGTGTAAATCTTTAGTAGGACTGTGACTGACGTAGCAGGAGTCCTGCTGCACAGCAGGTTGCACACTAATTAGCCCTGATATTTTAACTGCAGCCAGGAGATGGGAGTGCTAAGCCTGAGCAACAGAGCACACGTGCGAGCTTGAAGGATGATGAGCTTCAGGACATCCTGCTGCGACTGTGATCCAAACTGCATTCGCATGGTGGAGGCGAGACAGCTGATGGGAGACTGAAATGCCTGTAATAATTTAATTCAATTTAATGCAGACTACAGGTTCTAGGAAATAATTTCTTTGTGGCTTTGTGGCACTTTAAGCTTTAAGAGAGGCGGTGGATGGAGTAGTTTGTTTGACTGGTCACAGAAGAGTAAAAGCCCTTATATGGGAAAAACAAAGTTTCAGAATTCAGACGTTTAATTAAAAGATAAACCTCCTCATGATGACTCAAACTGATCGTAACCTCTTTCACTAGGTGCCTTCCTCGCACAGGAAAGGCCCACAGTCAAGAGGACAAAACCACGTTCTCAGCAGTTCCTTTGAGACGCTCACTCACCGTCATGACTCAGCAGGGGGGTCTTTCTGCTATTTTCTCCCATGAGTCAGGACACAATAAATCTGCCCACCTCGAGTCAACTCCACCCCACCACGACCCTTCAAGCTCCTTAAGGCTGAAGACAGAGGGCAGCATGAGGGCTTGCCACACTGTGTGTGTGCGTAATTGTGGGAGTGGGTGCTCCTGTGATGAAGCACTTCTTGAAACTCCCGGCATCATAGGGAGGGATCGGCATGCCGTATGCGAGCCTCTGATAAGGGTGACCCCTCTCGTATTCTGTGGAAGTTCCTTTGTACTTTAGAAGAGTCAGCTGACCCTGAGTGATATTCAGACAAGGAAAGTACAGTCTCTAAAATAGCTTCACACACTGCACCTTTCACATGTAACAAGTGCTGGTAACACATGTATGATTAGATGTTTTTGGCCTTGTGAGCATTTCAGGTGCTTTGTCACAACAATCTGTCTGTGGAGGCTTTGCCAACCAGGCAGCTGGGTTGAAGTGAGCTAATTAGCCTCTCTTATTAGAATCAAAGTGCCCTGGAAAATAAGTAGGTAGTTTAAACGCTGCCATCTTTGCCCATTTATCTTAATATGACCCTTGAGACAAGTCTTTGTCCTCTGTTGGGTTTGTTTGTTATATGTAAATTTGTATCTGCTTTGTTTTTGTGGTGATGATAACATGACATGACACAGCAATTAGGGGAGTTGGTGTGTAATGAGCAAGTGACATTTTGGCCTGATATCACTGGAAAACTTGTCAATCGGATGGCTATGCTGTTGTTCAGGTTGCTAAATGTGACACAAAACAAGATAGCAGGTTTTATTAAGTGAAACTGAAACACGACATGAACTCTCGTGACAGGAAAGGAGTTAAAAAAAAATCAATCCACACCCTCCAAGAAAATAAATACAAACACAAACAAGTTAAAACTGCTATACACAGCTATCTGTCCATTTTGTTTAATAATATTCTAATACGTTGTAGAGTGCTTTTCAAGATGGACACTTTATATGACAAACTAAAAAAAACAATCTAGAATACTAAAATGCAATACATGCAGGATATAAAATAAAAGCTTAATTAAAAGTTTTGTTCCATATCTTCTTTATTCTTACTGACACATTTTAAACTGTAGCCAACATCATGTCACAGAGATATATATTTAAGACACAGCTACAATGGAGTTTAATACATGGAACAGAAAACGGCAGGTTTTGTGCTCCTGAGAATGAAAGAGCGAGGGTTTCTGTTTTGAACTTGAGCTCAAGAGCCACACAGAGAGAAAGCTGTCAGAAAAGAGGCAGAGGTATCAATTTAGCTCCCTCAACTCATTGAGTGACATTTTTGACAGTAAGTGACAAATCCCACCAGTCAGATCACCACATGTGTTCTGACAGTGATGGGTTTAGTTTGTCTTTTCTTGGCTTGAAACTGCTGCTATCTTGTCACTATGACAAATACTATGGTTACGTCTCTTTTCAGCAGCAGACAACCTAAAATGCAACAAATGCAGGTGCAGGTTTGTGGATGTTGTTGAAAGACATTCTGGGAAATTAAGGAAGTGAAACAAAAATTATATATATATATACACATACAGCAATCGTTGTCTTTCTTGGGAAATAAAAAGTCAAGTCAGTTTTATTTGTATAGCCCAAAATCTCAAATTTGCCCTTAAAGGCTTTACGATCCATAAGAAGAAAGGTCCTTGTTAGTGATCTGTTTCTTAAGATACTGATGTTATACCATTTTTTTTCATTATTGACATCAACGTATGTCTTGTTATATCAACATACCAAGTTATTGTAACAAGAATCCTTTTGCATTATAACGACAAGTTGGTATCGAATAAGATACCATCATTTACAACACATACACAAGATGCCTAACCAATATGTAGTGTTAGAGACAAAACACAGTAAGAACCACAGCCATATAATCAGAATCAGAATCAGATTGATTGCCAAGTAGGTTTTCACATACAAGGAATTTGTCTTGGTATGTTGGTGCATAACAGTAAGTAAGAAGAAAAATATAACAAAGGATGAAAGCAAGTACTGCAAGTCAGAAACATAAATTAAATATAAAATAGACAATAGAATATAAAAAAAAAACATTATAGAATAAAAAAACAATATGTGCAATATGACTGTTATTTAAATGAAAGAATTGTACAGTTTTGCGCAGAAGAAGAATGTGCAAAAATGATTGTCATGGATGTGCGAAAGCTCACAGTATTAAGTTCAATAATGATGAATGAAGGGACATTATGCCTAGTCATAGATTGTCACTGAGCCTTCAACTGCTTTCTAAAAGCGTGTTTAACTCCCTTTATGCAATGGTGAAGTCCAAGTCATGTGTCCAAAGCCTCAGCAGATTTCATTCCAATCTCAGAGTGATTAGCGAGGCTTTTCATTCTATCCTTAGCTTCCCATGTATCTGATTAGCAGGTAGGCCCGCTTCTGGAGGGAGGCTTTTGAACTGGTTTCTCCTTTCTCTGCTTGCAATAGCTGTGGTGTTTCTTTGGGAGTTTACATCGTACATGCTGTGGCTTTGGAACTATTTATTTTCAGTCTGGTTCTTTTATGATTGTGGATCATGTGAGTATACATACTATATACAGTACATTTTGGCTTGACTGCTTTATCTCTTGCACATTAAATGTTATTTGCATAACAGCAGAAATGTGTACTAATAACGAAAGTATGGCACTGGAAACTGCATTTGCAAAAGATCAAATTAAGTTAGAATTTAAGTCATGTTGGGTAGTAGTTACTTTGTGTGATTTGCACAAAGAAAGGATGCAATAATCCATGTTAAACTGGATGAACTCAGGCTGGCCTGTATGCAGGATGTGATTTTTATTTTCCTTGTTTTAACTTTTTTAGGAGCCTCAGTTGGCAAACATGACACCTTAGGGATAAATAGCATTATTCTGGGGATCCAAGGCCACATATGTTTCCTGGTCATGGTGAGTAAAGAAAATGTTTTTTGCATTTGTAATTCACTGAGTAGAAACAGGCACTACATTCTGCAACTTTGCAAACTGGAGTAGGCAATATTGCCTTACATGTATGTAGAGTTATCTTTACAAGTATATACCTTCCCTGTACCTTTACTGTTATCACAAACCCTCCTGTGGCACCTGTGATGTTGGCATCTTGCAAAAAGCATCTCTAAACTTACATTTTTACAGAAAAATGTGTTGTCATTTCAATCATGCATTTTTGTAATTTCATATGTGACGTTATGCTTTGGCTTGTTCCTGAGGTCATGAAACATATGGTGGACAATGTCAGCATCCAGTGTGGCTATGCAGGGCTACTTTACTGTAGGACATAGATGGTATGATTGATATTATAACATCACTGACAGAAGAATGTATTAAAAATTCTGAATTCAGTTAACTGAAATAGAATTCACATTCGTAATCCTGGATTATGGAGGACAGAATAACCGTTTCTACTCAAGTTATATTCAAAGACAATAAAAATGCCTTTGTAGGCTATAAATGGGTATCCTTCAGGTTCAACCTCAAGACTTAAAGGCCGCAGTTGGCAACATGACATATAAGAGTATTTGCAGCAATCAATTACTCTTCTTTTCTCTGCCAAAATGTTCAGCTTGCAGGAAACACTTGCTGTTTTACTTGTGCGTCTACAACATTGCTAATACAAGAACAAGGACAACAGCCAAACCTGTTCTTTATATGTGTCAGTCAAGCTTGGCCTATTTTTGAGTCACAGAATTTGACTCATTTTTATTTCTATTTCATAGTGGGCTTGCATCCCTTTCCATCAGGCAACAATGAATTATCTTTACCTCCTAGTATTGTCACAGCATTGTGCTTATTGCAGATATTGCTGCTTTTTATAGGTAATCCTTGCATTATTGATTGCAGGAAAAGCTGGCTGAGAGAATGCATTTTCTTCATTGACAGTCGCTGAAGTAATGTCCACTTTCACTGCTAGCAGAGACTTAAGCTCATTGGAGGATTTATTTGTGGCTGTATCATTATCCCCGTCTTCATTTACTCTTTGATCTTCTCAGCAGTCTGTACATACAGTATGTAACAACCGTGCCATGCGTATCCTGTTTTAAAATGTAGCAGGTATTTGCAATAGCGAGTGATTTCAACAGCTGCTTAACTGTGAATAAATCTTGTTCTTAGTCTGGATACATTTGTCTGTTTTGTGTCAACCAATCACAACAGCATAGTGAGCATAAATAAGTATGAAAAGTATATGAAAAAGTATACAAGAACATGTTAGTCTCTGACCTAATGCCAACAAAATAATTGTCCACAAGGTTAATGTCCACAAATATTCTCAGTCATCCAGGTTTTAAGATATCTTGAAGTACTAAATCTTAGTTCAGTATCTTCAAGAATAAAACAGAAAATCCAGTTGGCTTAGACTTAGTACTTCTAGACACAAGATAAATGCAAAACTGATTACACTTACAGCCTTAAGGGTGTCTGTTTGTAAGGATTTTCTTTTTCAGACGAGCCTTATGTCAGCCCTCATCAAACATGTTTAGGTACTACTTTAGACGTAAGTACTTTAGAGAAGAAGCTGAGGAGCAATGCTGGGTTACCAGGAAAAGCTAAAATGGGCATAAAAGTGCGAGTGCAAGTTCACTGTGTGCACGCTGGTTAGCAGAGGATAAAAAAGTTACATGTAAAGGAAACAGATTTCTGTCATGTTTTTGTTTCTTTTGCGTTGCCTTGGACATTTAACTAATCACTTTAAGTTGCATTCTAGTGTGTTCTTCAACTTGTTTTTTTGCCTCTTTCATTTTCTCTTTCAGCCGGGTATGAGTGGGAGCCATGCAGATGTGTGGTGCAACAACTTCACCTAGGCAGCACAGGAGAAACATGACAACCCCCTTTAACTGTTTGCCTATGCTGACCTGCCCTCTTCTTCTGCTCACCTGAGACCATCCTTCATCCAGAGCAGAGAGACTACTGCCCAAAATGTCCTCCCACAAACGCAACTTCCAGTGCTTCAATGCTGTAGGTGGTGAAGGCTCCCACAAGTCTTCTCTCCCCTTCAAGCATCACACCGGCCGGCTCCCCAGGATCCCCCAACATGGCATGGTGGCTCATCATGAACCTCTGGAGGAATGCTACCTTTGCTCTGAGTATAGACATGCCCAGGCGCTGGAAGCGTTAGAGACTCAGGTCACACCTTTGTGTCCCACTCACACACCATATCACCACCATCATCCGTACCAGTATGTTCTCAGGAGACCGGCCAGGCCTGAGGAGCACCCTGTGGCACATTCGGGCCACAACCGCCACATTCATCATCACAGGCACAATAAGAGGGTGGTGCTGGTGAAGAACAGCGACCCCTCATTCAGGAAAACCATCGCATTGCACCGCAGGAGTCTGCGCAGTTTTGGGCTTTTCTTAGAGGAAGTTTCTGAGCTCATGCAGTACCACATCAGGAAGTTGTACACTCTGGAGGGCCGCAAGGTGAGGTCATAAACACCTGGAACTAGAAGATTATGTAAAGATATGTTAAGTTTTCGGGTTCTTTTTTTCTGATATTCTCTTGCATAACCTGCAGAGAGTTAGGGAGTACAGGGGTTGTATGAGAATTGATTCTATTATGTGTCCAGGAAACTTTTTCCAAGAGGAAGTTTCTGTGCTTGACCTTAAGTCAAGTTAAATACCTTCCCTTATGTTTTATTGAATTGAAAAGGATGGCTCTATCTGAAATGAATAGTAGTACTATGAGCTGTGTTCGTCTACATTCATTTGGCTTTAAAGAAGTACTCTAAAAAGTATGTTTAAAGTGTTGTTACACATTGCTGTTATTCATGCCTGAGATTGAAAACCAGAGTGAAAGAGAGGCCTCTAGTGACAGGACTGATTCCCTACTAAATCCCAGTTGAGAGCTTTGTCAACTGTCAGCCCTGCTGCAAACACATAATTTAAATTTTCAAGTAATTTTATGACAAATTATGGCAGATTTTTTAACCTTTGAAAATGGTATTGCAGCTTACTGACCATGAACAAATATGGCAATATGGAATGCAGAACATTAATGTCAAAGACATAACTTTTAAATTAATAAAACAAACAGTAATCACAGCATCACAATATGACTAGTAATCATTTTTCAATAACTGACATCACTGGGTCATGATTATTAGTATATTACACTATGCCGTGGGTAGATTTTCATGATATACTGTATATACCATATACGTATTGCATCATTGGCTCTATATTGAAAACAATACTCTTCCTCTGTATGCTAAATATAAAAAAATGATTGAGTACTGCATCTTTTGTCATGAAAATAAATGTCCAAAAGGACATTGGATCATTAAAAACCCTCTAAATGGTGCACCCTTACTTTGGTGTTTACTTCGAAATGCTTCGCCATCTGTAAGGAACTATTCCATACAGTGCCAAAGCCTTTTTGAAACAGGAAAGTCTACCTTGTGCTCTAAAATCCCACTGAAATGTACGGAAACATCCAATACCCAATTTTGTTAGCATCAACATTTACACAACAAATAGACATACAATATCAGTTTCATATAGTTTGCACTCAGTAGTTTGATATAATCTAAGTCTAGTAGGATAAATATTTTGAGTGTGTGCATAAGGGAATGAAATAGGGATATTCCCTCACACACACATTTAGATTGTAGGTATCTCTCCGAACCCCATTAATCTTGGTCAAATCAGAGCTATTTTTGAGAGTAGAAAAACAGGTCAACGTTGAAACTCCACTCCCTCTACTTTGATACCAGAGGTGTCTCAGAAATGTGTCTTCCACAGTGGCAATTAATTATCTTCACCTGGGCTTTGTGTGACCACGGATGAAACCATTCATCTGCCTTTACCAACAGTGGATTTAAAATTCAAAACTGCACTTTCATCAAAACCGACTGCTCATAAGCAGAATAAAATCAACAAAACTCTCGATATTTTAGTCTACATGTTTCATAGCTGTCAGTAGTGAGCAGAAGCAGCAGTATTCAATATTAAGTGTCATGAAACAGTAAAATTACACTTACTGTACTTACATAAATGAAATAAATAGGAATAGCAGTATTTTATACAATCTATTTGCTCTACAGACTACTTCACCACATAAAGAATAAAAACATGCAATAGAAATTATACATACATATTGATTTCATATAGTATTATCTGTGTTTCCTTGTTAAAGATGTACAAGTAGTTAATGGCATTATTGTCACTATCTCGTTATCAGCGTCTTTTTAACCTTGGTGAAAGTGCATTTTTAAACAACCCAGTGCTCAGTTTGAAAGTGTTTTATGAGTAATTTATGAGTAATAATTAGCTAAATAAAGTGTAATCCTAAAACATGTGACCTAGTATGTGTTTATCAGTGTGGAAGCAAATTACAGTAGCTTCTTTTATTAGGCCTTTGTATGGAGATTCTAAGGAAAACAGGTCAGTACACACCCACCTCCTAGATTAGAATTCAGCCACTCAGGCTAATAACCTGTGAGACAGAAGACTGTGATGAAGAGGAGGATGATAGTTAGCCTGCATGATGTCAGCCATCCACTTTTGTCAATAAGCTTGCAACACTAACAGGCATAATGAGAGACTTATTGTTTCTGTTGCATTATACAGTTTGGGAGTAGGAGGTGTCCTAAAGCAAAATAAATCAAAGTAATGATGCGGTTTTAATGGATTACAATGCTCAGACTGCTGTGTTTGCTTGTCTATACCATTTAGTCTACTACTTTCACACACTCAGCAAGCTTGCTGAGCGATACCCATGGCTCTTACAAGTGACAATGGCAGCTCACCATTGCAAGAATGCACCGTGAGCTGCCATGAGCTGGGTGAAGTTTCCCAGAGATCATCCTGGATTAGGATATTTATCTTGTCTTGACTCACTGCTTGACTCACAGCCTTCTTTTGCAGGGATTTAGAGCATTCAGTTGCACAACAGAGGGGACAATGCCTAGACCTAATTAAAAAATTCTCATAATAACACTTGTTTCTTAAATATTTTCCTATAAATAATTTCTTTGCTATTGTCCTATATGTTTATTAAAAGAACAGACATTTATTAAAATCATGGCTACAAACTAACATCAGACTAACACATTAAACTTTTAAAACCTCATTACTGCACACAAACAATATTAAAACATAAAACACATACTTGATGTTATTTGAGTAATCAAAAAAGTAATATGGAAAGTAGCCACAGAAGCTTCAATCTTGGTAAAATAAAAGATATATTAAAGGACAGGTTCTGCAGCTCAGTGGGTAGAATATAGCGCCAACACTGCAACATTTAACCCCCACTATGACTACAGTTTTAAGAATATGCACTCATATGTAGGGTTACAAATGTCCACCCAGTGGCATATCTTGTATCTTTTGTATTATATAGGTCCTATATATACATATATATATA
>NTHP01000159.1:540360-552830 GCA_003416845.1 Oplegnathus fasciatus
GAGAGAGAGAGAGAGAGAGAGAGAGAGAGAGAGGTCCTATATAATAACAAAAGGCAACAGTATATGTTGTCCCTGTGAATGCAGCAGGCCTCTTTAAGGCCAAATTTATGTGACTGTTAGAACTGTGGTAAATTATACCATTCTCACTGACTGACCGGTCAGTGTGACAGAAGAACAGACCTCCTGTATAATTAGGAACATTACAGGTGGTAAGGTTGTAAAACTCTGCACTAGATACACCTCATTCTACTTTCTTGATTGTTCTGGATTTAGTTTGCTTACACCTACAGTGCCCAGAAAGGCTGACAAGGACTGATAGCCAAAAGAAAGAGAAGATTTATTTTTCTTTTTAAAAAGTGGTCTGGCAGTGTCTCTGTAAGAAAGAGAATGCATCTCATGTATAATGCCAGCCAGAAATCTACCTGGTAAAATTCTACTTCACTACTACTTTACTTTGGCATATCCATGGCTTTTAATCCAAACTGTTTCAAATCAAACATGCTTGTAATCCTTCTGCCTAGTACTTTCATTTTGCTATAAACTTTATTCAGTGAACAGACTCACTTAACTAAAACTTTCTGTTCTTCTGTTTCAGATTGACAATGTTCAGAGTCTTATGCAGTGCCCCAGTGTCCTTGTCTGTGTGGGACGTGAGCCATCCCACCCTTCCATCGTGGAGAATTTTCGGAAAACATCGGATGACAAACTTCCAAAGCTGAGTGTGAGGTCACGCTCCAGTGGCTGCAATGAAGGACATGAGGGTACGAGAAACAATTTATTGCCACAGACTTCATTTCTGAATTGTGTTTTTAAATTAATTAATAATGACTTTCTAAGCACAGTTTCTTTGGAAAAGGATCTGCAAGACAGTATAATTGTATTGTACACAATGAGCAAAAGAGACTAATGTCATCTATTTTTTGTTTGTTTGTTTTCATGTTTTGATGGTAAACCAAGGATTTCCAACAAAGAAAAGTGTCATCAATCCAAAACTGGAATCTGACAACAGATCTACCAGGCAGTCGGTGTCATCTGACAAGTCATTACCAGATGGAACTGACTCTCCAGATAATGTGGATTCCTGCCCAAACACTGGTGATGGAATGAGAGATGATGATATAGAGAAACGGGTTCGTGTTAATAAAGATGGCAGTTTGTCTATGGAAATGAAAGTGCGCTTCCGGCTACAAAATGAAGAAACATTACACTGGTCAACAGAAGTAAGAAAGACAACAGGCAGGACCTGTGAGTACCTCCAAGACCACAATAACCCCTATTTTGCACAGGTGAGTGACAGAGGCTATTCAGAATCTGAAAACATCTCTGCTGGTGAGCAAGATGAGGCGTACAACACTAGGCGCTATCAAAGACATACAGAAGAGCCTCACTGTCCTCACTGCTGCAGTCACTGCCAGGATTATGACATCTGGAAAGGGACACATGGAGCAAGTCGGTGCATTCGAACTTCCAGCTCAAGTGCATCCTCACACACAATGGTTTCTAGAAAGACAGTGGTTGAAAGGCAAACTATGTCTAGATCAAGCGAAGAGCATACAGAACAAGTGGTGGAGAGAGAAACTTGTGTGAAGCAGACTGTTGAGGCAGCTGAAACTGTAGAGTACTGCACCATCAGGAGTGAGACTTGCTCACCAAAGTGCAAAGTGCAATCCTTCACACTGGACAAGTGTGAGGTGTGTGTTGCCAGTTGTCCTAGTGCTTCCTCTGAAGTATTAACAGACCATGAGGAGGATCAAAATGATGAGGATGACGATGTCCCACTGAGTGCTTCACGAGCATCTTCACAGAATAGTAAACCTGAAAGGAAAGAGACCACTGGAAGTGCAGTGTTGGATACAGGATCACCTATGCAACATTTATCCCTAAGCTCCACAGATAGAGCATCCAATGCTTCAGGGCACTCCAGCAAGTCAAGAAAATCCCCCAAATCATACGCTTGTAATTGCAGAGTGTCTAATGATCCTGAGGATGATACAAAAGGACGAATCAAGGCCCAAGCTGAAGAAGAAGGTGGGATACAGAGAGGTCGATCAAGTGCCATGTCTGTCAAATCAAATGCCTCTGGCAGATCAAATAAGTCTGAAGAAATACAGAATGCGGAATCTGAAGATGAAGAGGAGAAAAAATCCAAAAGTGCCATGTCAGTTCATTCAAATGCCTCGACAAAATCCAAATCCGATGTTTTAGATGTTACAGCTGAAGAAATACAATCTCATGATGACAACGAAACACAAGAAAGACCATTAAGTAGCACATCTGTTAAATCCTCTAAATCTGAAAACTCAATGAAGCCAGTGGCAGCTGAACAACATAAATCAAAGGAGGATGTTAATGAAGAACGAGCATTAAGTTCCACGTCATCAAAATCCAAAGCCTCTATTAAATCAAGAGTCTCTCCTCACCCAGATAAAGAACAAGCTGAGGAGGAAACTGAGCAAAGGACACCCAGTGCCATGTCAGCTACATCAAATGCCTCTGCAGAATCAAAATTAGGAGCATCTGAAGAATCTGCAGAGGAAAGCATTCAAAACCCGGCTGAAGAAAACGAGAATGAAACTGGACAGAGAGCACAAAGTGCAATGTCAGTGAAGTCAAATGTTTCTGCAAAATCTAAAAAGTCAAGAACTTCTGAAGCTCCCAAAGAAAATTCAGAGGACAAATCTGAGGGGAGTGTGCATTCTCCTGTGTCAAATAATGCTGACAAAAGTTTTGAGGAAGAAGAGGAAGCTGAAGAGGCTGGAGAAGATCAAGAGAGAGTGCCAAGTGTCATGTCATCCAAATCAAATACCTCTGCAAGATCTACACATGCTAAGGGAGATACTCAAGAGAGAGCATCGAGTGCCATGTCAGCAAAATCAGCAAAGTCTAAAACCTCCGAAACTGAGGTTAAAAAAAATGCTGAGGAAGTGCAAGATACAGATGCAAGAACACCTAGTGCTTTGTCAGGAGTGTCATCAAATAAAGCTGACAGTGAGGAGATGGTAGTGGAAACTGTGGAGAGAGCTCCAAGTACCATGTCAGTAAAATCGACAAGGTCAAATGCATCTGCAAGATCCAGAAAATCAGAAAAAGCAAATGCATCTGAACAATCAATGGTGTCTGATCTTTCAGCTGAGGAAAAAAAGGCTGAAAATAAAGAAAGTGAAAGAGCATCGAGTGCAATGTCAGCTAGGTCTATCAAGTCAAATGTATCTGCAACATCTAGAAAGTCAAAAGGCTGTGAAGAAATGAATAAAGCAAATGCTGAAGCTGGAGAAGGACCAGTGGATAGAGGAACTAGTGCAATGTCAGCTAAGTCGAATGCATCTACAAGATCTAGAGAATCAAAGAAGTCTGACCTTCATGCTAGAGAAAGCACTGACATTTCAGATGATGGAAATGCTGAAGAGGAAAGTGAAGGGAGACCACGAAGCACAATGTCAGTCAAATCAGCAAAGTCAAATATTTCTGCAAAATCTAAATCATCTGAAGTTCCTAAACAAGAAAGTGATGATGGAAATGATGAAGAGCCAACTGAAGAAAGAGCAGCAAGCTGCAATGATGAAGTTGAGGAAAGCTCCTCCTATGTTTCAGCTGAGGAAAATCCTGTCAAACATGATGAAGCTGAAGCGAGAGCTTCTAGTGCCATGTCAGTCCAGTCAAAATCATCTGCAATATCCAGTAAGTCAAAAGCCTCTAAAGGTATGTCTGAGGAAAACAACGATGATGAGGAAATTGCAGAAAGAGCACCGAGTGCAATGTCAGCTAAATCTGCAAAGTCAAATGCCTCTGCAGTATCGACAAAATCAAAAGCTTCTCAAGTTCTTCCCAAGCATGTTGATGATATTTGTGATGAGGGAGATGCTGAACAGGAAACCAGTGAGAGATCACTAAGCTGTATGTCAGATAGAGTCAAACGTCAAAAGTCAAACAATTCAGCAAGATCAAGTAAGTCAAAATGCTGTGATGGTTCAGATAGAGAAAATATGACTGAATATGAAGATGAGAGGGGACCTAGTGCACTGTCAGTGAAATCAGCACAGTCAAATGTGTCAGCCAAATCAGCCAAATCAACACAGTCAAATATTTCTGCCAAATCTAATATGTCAAAGCACAGAGATGTTTCAACTGAAGAAAATGCTGCAGATCATACAGAACATGGAGAAAGGGCTCCAAGCAATATGTCAACTACATCTGCTAAATCTGCAAAGTCAAATGCTTCAGCAATATCTAAAAAATCCAGAGGTTCTGCAATTCCATCAGAAAACAGTGGTGATGCTTCTGAAGAAATTGTTATTGAAGGGGAGACTGAAGGGAGATCCGTGAGCTCTATGTCAGTACAGTCAGTTGACTCAAGTATTTCTGCAAGATCAAAAAAGTCTAAATGTTCTGATGTTCCACCTGAAAAAGGCTTTGAGAGCCCTGATGAAGAAAATGAAAAAGAGCAAACTGAAGAAAGAGCACCAAGCTGCATGTCAGCCAAATCAGTCCAGTCACATGTTTCTGGCATATCTATTAAGTCTGCAGAGAGAGCACCAAGTGCTTTGTCAGCCAAATCTGCAAAGTCAACTATTTCCGCCAAATCTACAAAGTCTAAAGGACTCGATGGTCCAGCTGATCATGAGGAACATGTAGAGAGAGCTCCAAGCAATTTGTCAGTCAGATCAGGAAAATCAGCAAAGTCAAATGTATCGACAATATCTAAAAGATCAAAAGTTTCTGACGTTCCCTTGGAAGATGGTGTTGACAATCCTGAGGAAAGAATTGTTGAAGGGGGAGGTGAAGGGAGAGCAATGAGCTCAATGTCAGTCCAGTCAGTTAAGACAAATATTTCTGCAAGATCAAATAAGTCGAAATGTTCTGCTCAAGCTCCAGCTAAAGATAGCTCCTCTGAGTCCTCTGATGGGGAAAATGAAAAAGAGCAAACTGGAGAAAGAGCACCAAGCAGCATGTCAGCCAAATCAGTCCAGTCACATGTTTCTGAAATATCTATTAAGTCTGCAGGGAGAGCACCAAGTGCTTTGTCAGCTAAATCAGCAAAGTCGCATGCTTCTACAAAATCTATCAAATCAAATGCTTCTGAAATTCAGTCTGGGAAAACTACTGGCATTCCTGATGAAGGAGATGGTGAAGATGAATCCA
Source organism: Oplegnathus fasciatus (assembly GCA_003416845.1). NCBI lineage: Eukaryota > Metazoa > Chordata > Actinopteri > Centrarchiformes > Oplegnathidae > Oplegnathus > Oplegnathus fasciatus. The sequence goes on from NTHP01000159.1 coordinate 545,500, forward strand.
AGGAGAGATCACAGAGTTCCATGTCAGCCAAAACTGCAAAGTCAACTATTTCTGCCAAATCTACAAAGTCAAACAGACTCGATGGTCCAGCTGAAGAAAATATATCTGATCATGAGGAACATGCAGAGAGAGCTCCAAGCAATATGTCAGTCAGATCAGGAAAATCAGCAAAGTCAAATGTTTCTACAATATCTAAAAGATCGAAAGTTTCTGAAGTTCCCTTGGACGATGGTGTTGACAATCTTGAGGAAAGAATTGTTGAAGGGGAGAGTGAAGGGAGAGCAATGAGTTCAATGTCAGCCCACTCAGTTCAGTCAAATATTTCTGCAAGATCAAATAAGTCGAAATGTTCTGCTCATGCTCCAGCCAAAGATAGCTCTGAGTCCTCTGATGGGGAAAATGATAAAGAGCAAACGGAAGAAAGAGCATCAAGCGGCATGTCAGTCAAATCAGTCCAGTCACATGTTTCTGAAATATCTATTAAGTCTGCAGAGAGAGCACCAAGTGCTTTGTCAGCTAAATCAGCAAAGTCGCATGCTTCTACAAAATCTATCAAATCAAATGCTTATGAAATTCAGTCTGAGAAAACTACTGGCATTCCTGATGAAGGAGATGGTGAAGATGAATCCCAAGAGAGATCACAGAGTTCCATGTCAGCCAAAACTGCAAAGTCAACTATTTCTGCAAAATCTACTAAGTCAAAAGCACTGGATGATCCAGCTGAAGAAAATATATCTGATCATGAGGAACATGCAGAGAGAGCTCCAAGCAATATGTCAGTCAGATCAGGAAAATCAGCAAAGTCAAGTGTTTCTACAATATCTAAAAGATCAAAGGTTTCTGAAGTTTGCTTGGAAGATGGTGTTGACAATCCTGTGGAAAGAATTGTTGAAGGGGAGAGTGAGGGGAGAGCAATGAGTTCAATGTCAGCCAAGTCAGTTAAGTCAAATATTTCTGCAAGATCCAATAAGTCAAAATGTTCTGCTCATGCTGGAGCTGAAGAAAACTTTGGGAGCCCTGATGAGGAAAATTACAAAGAGGAAATTGAAGAAAGAGCACCAAGTAGCATGTCAGTCAAATCAGTCCAGTCACATGTTTCTGAAATATCTATTAAGTCTGCAGAGAGAGCACCAAGTGCTTTGTCAGCTAAATCCGCAAAGTCGCATGCTTCTATCAAATCAAATGCTTCTGAAGTTCGTTCTGGCAAAACTACTGGCACTCCTGATGAAGGAGATAGTGAAGAGGAAACTCAAGGGAGAGCACAGAGTGCAATGTCAGCCAAAACTGCAAAGTCAACTATTTCTGCAAAATCTACTAAATCAAAAGAACTGGATGGTCCAGCTGAAGAAAATACAGCTGGTCATGCAGAACATCAGGACAGAGCTCCAAGCAATATGTCAGCCAAATCAGCTAAATCAGCAAAGTCAAATATTTCAGCAGTATCTAAGAAATCAAAAGCTTCGGAGATTCCTACTGGTTGCATTGCTGATTCTCCTGAAAAGGCAAATGAAGAGGAACACAATGAAAGCAGATCAGTAAGTTCAATGTCAGTCCATTCAGTCAAGTCAAATGTTTCTGCAAGATCGAGTAGGTCAAAATGTTCAGCTGATGTTCCAGTTGAAGAAAGCATCGCCAGACCTAAGTCACATGCTTCTACAGTATCTATGAAATCAAATGCTTCTAAAGTTCCTCCTGATACTAACACTAATACTCCTGAAGGGAGAAATGATGAGGAAGAAACTCAAGACAGAGCAGAGAGTGCAATGTCTGCAAAGTCAATTATTTCTACAAAATCAAATAAGTCAAAAGTCCTGGCTGCCCCAGCTGAAGAAAATGCTTATGACTCTGATCATGTGGAAAGAGCTTCAAGTAATATGTCAATCAAATCAGCAAAATCTGCAAAGTCAAATGTCTCTCAGAAATCAAAAGCTTCTGACCTCCCCTCTGAACACAGCACTGAAATCGCTGATGCAGAGAACGAAGGGAGAGTGAGCTCAATGTCAGCTCAGTCAGTCAAGTCAAAAATGTCTTCTAGATCAAAGAAGTCAAAATGTTCTGATGTTCCAGCTGAAGAAAGCTTAGAGAGCCCAAATGAAGAAAATGACAAAGAGCAAACTGAAGAACGAGCAGCAAGCTGCATGTCAGTCAAATCAGTTCAGTCTCGTGTTTCTGAAAGATCTATTAAGTCACAAGCCTCTGGTGTTACTACTGATGATGTAGCTGAACATGACAAAACTACAGAGAGAGCCCCTAGCGCCTTGTCAGCTAAATCGGCAAAGTCCCACGCTTCAGCAAAATCTACTAAATCAAATGCTTCAGAAGTTTGTTCTGGCAAAACTACTGTCATTTCTGATGAAGGGAATGGTAAAGAAGAAACTCAAGCGAGAGCACAGAGTGCAATGTCAGCCAAATCCACACAGTCAGTTATGTCTGTAAAATCAAGTAAGTCAAAAGTCTCGGATGTCCCTGCTGTGGAAAATGTTGCAGAAGATGACAAAACTGTAGAGAGAGCAGCCAGTGCTATGTCAGACAGATCTGCAAAGTCAGATACCTCAACACTATCTCAAAGATCAGAAGGTACATTTCTAGGTGAAGGAAGTGCTGAAGAGGAAAACAAAGAGAGAGCACCAAGTTGCATGTCAGCCAAATCAACCAAATCAAATATTTCTGTTTCATCAAGCAGTACAACAGCATGTGAAGTTCCTTCAGAAGAAAAGACTGCAGGTGATGAGAAAACTGTACAAAGACCACCAAGCACGCTATCAGCTACATCAGCCAGATCAGCCAAATCAACACAATCAAATATTTCTGCAATGTCTAGGAAGTCAAAAGCCTCTAATACTCCAGGGGAAGAAAATCATGAGGAGACTACGGAGCGAGCACCAAGCAGTACCTCCATCAAATCAGCAAAATCAAGAAAGTCAAATGCTTCAGCAGTATCAAAGAAATCAAAAGCTTCTGAGGTTCCTGCTGAGAATGGTGCTAACATTACTGACGAAAACACTGAAGAAGAAGCGAGAGCAATGAGCTCCATGTCTGCCAAATCAGTGAAGTCAAATGTAACATCAATATCTACAAAATCAAAAGCTTCTCACGGTCTTCCAAATGTGAACAGTGAAGAAGATGGTGGAAATGAAGCTGAAAAGAGAGCACAAAGTGCTATGTCAAATAGATCATTAAAGTCTACAGGGAAATCAAGTCCTTCAAAAACCACTGAAATTTCAGCCGAAGAAAATGCGTCCGATTGTGAGGAAACTGAAGAGAGAACATCAAGTGCCATGTCAATTAAATCATTAAAGTCAGACATGTCTCTGAGGTCAAGGAAATCAAAAGTTTCTGAAACGACAGCTGAAACACATACTGAAGAGGTAGATAAATCAGAGAGGACTTCAAGTGTTTTGTCAGTGAAATCAAATGTTTCTGCAAAAACTATGAAGTCCAACGTATCTGGAATTACCCCTAATGAAAGGACTGGACATGATGAAGAAACTGATGCAAGAGCATGTAGTGCAATGTCAACTAAATCAGCAAAATCAAATAATTCAACAAAATCAAACAAAGTAATAGCTCCTGAAATTCCTACTGTAGAATGTTCGGACACTCCTTACGAAGGAAATGCTCAAGGGAAATCTGAGAGAGCTCCAAGTGCCATGTCAGCAAAGTCAAATCTGTCAGTGAGATCAAAAAAATCTGATGTTCCTGCTGATGAAAATATTCATCAAAAGAAGGAGAGAACACTTAGCCCTGTGTCAGCAAAATCCAATCGATCTGAAATGTTAGGCAAGCCTGAAGTCCCTGCCGTGACAGTTGAGGAAAGTGAAGACAGAGCACCTACAGCCATGTCATCGAAGTCTAAGGTTTCAGCACGTTCAAATAAGTCAACAACATCTGAGGGTAAAGAAAAGAAAAGTGAAGGGCGGCCACAAAGTTCTTTATCTGTCAAGTCAAATCTGTCTATGAAATCTCGAAAATCCAAAGTAACTGATATTTTAAGAGATGAATGTGTTGAAAATAAAGAGAAGGTGAAGACGTCCACAGCTGTTGATGTTCCTGCTGAGGAGAAGACTAATATTTCTCCTATGAATGAAGGGGAAGTTGTGAATCCTGAAGACAAGAGTAAACCACAAGATGCAGTTGATAAGAGGAGCTCTAAGACAAGCAAGTCAAGCAGGCAAGGCACAAAAAATGCAACTGCAGAGGTTATGGCCAAACCAAAGTCTATTGCAAATTCTGCAGCGTCAGAAACCTGTCAGAATGCACAACAACCAAAAGGAAAGAAATATCATGTGATTTGTCACGCAGAGTCGAATGAAAGTGATATGTCACAAACTCTGTCCAGTTCAGATATTGTCCAAGAGATGTGTGAGACTCCAGCCACTGGAGAATCAAAATCCAATGTGTCCAAGAGAATAACAAATGGTCCATTACAAGCTACAGACATTGGTAGGAGTGTCACTGATAACAAAAGTGATAAAAGCAGCAAGCGCAGACATAAGAACACAAATGCTGATAACTTTGACCTGGTCCCATCTAACCTACCAAATGCATCCCCTACTGAGGTTGTGAATGAATGGCTGAAAACAATACCAGCAGATGGTGATATGTATGACATGGAGGAATTTAATGAAAACTGTGATGAACAAAAAACTGGACACACAACAGAAGAAATGAATGAAACTGAGGATAATGAAAACAATGGTGAAACTGCAGCTGATAATACAAAAGACACAAGTGAAGAAGTTGCGATGAACAGTGCCCCTAATAATGACTGCCAAACAAGTACAGAGGCACCAAATGCAGATAATACCAGTACTCAGAGAGATGATGCCTCAAAAATATTTAACTCCTCCATACAGGTGATGAAAGTACTTTTAAGTCCGAAGCTTGACAGATGTAACAGTTTACCAGAAATTTCTCCAGTGTATGGACGTAAACTAAGCACTTCAGCTAGAGGTCTTCTGGATTGTCTTGTGAAGTTGCAATTAATAGACAATAATCCTAAAAATGCAAATGAAAAGGATGAAAGATACCAAGAGCTGATGAATATTCTTCAGTCTCTTTGGCTTTGTGATCCTGCAGAAAATGAACATATGTTAAAGAAAGATGATCACCATTCTGTGGATGATGAATTCAATCATACGTCATCCTCTGGTGTGGATGTCAACAGTGGCTCCACGGGCTCCGGGAAGAGTAGCGATGGTGTGAATGGTGATGCATCTCAACCACTTACCAGTGCAAATACGTTAAGGAAGGTAGAAGAAGTCTCTGAAGTTGAAGCAGAAGCAGAAGCTCAATGGACATGTGAGAGAGAAGTAGAAGGAATGCATGAGGAAAAACAAAAGGAAGATGATCCAGCAACAGATGACACAATTAGAAGCAATGATAGTCCAAGAGAACTACCTGAAACACCACCCTCCTCAAACAATAGTTCAGGAAATGACAGCAATGGCCAAAAACTTACAGAGGAAGTGGAAACAGAATGTCAAGAGGACACCAGTTCTGAGAGTCCTCCCCTCGTTCAAAGAGCACAGTTAGCCAAAAGGATTTCTCAAGATCCTGATCCTGTTTGGGTCTTAACCTTATTAACTAAAATAGAAAAGCAGTTCATGACACATTATATCAACGCAATGAGAGAGTTCAAAGTCCGATGGAACTTAGATGATAATGAGCAGCTTGACATGATGATAAGTGAACTTAAAACTGAGGTCCACAAAAGAATCCAAACAAGTATAGACAGAGAGCGGAGAAAAATTCAAGGTCGAGCAGGCCTCCCAAGACCTCCTAAAGAAGCGATGTCCCGTGCTTCAACAACACAAACAGAAGGAAGAAGATGGAGGCTGAAGATGCTCAAACAATCAATTGATCCTGAAGCAGAAAAAAGTGATGATTCAGCAACAGGCACATCTTATAGTGACCAGCGCAGTGAAAACGATGATGAATACTGTCCATGTGAAACATGCATCAAGAAAAAAATTACATCTAGGGCACCACTTCCTGCAGAAGTTATGAACACTGCACCTGTTTTCATGGACTTTGACCTAAAGAGGATTCTGGTGATGAAGAACAGTGGCCCTGGCAAAACACAGGCAATCAACTGTACATCTCACTCTGAAAATAATACTGAAACAAAAGCAGCAGAAACACTTGTAGAAAAAGTTATTGTCAATGCTGTAAGAGAAGTGGAAGGGAATGAAGTCAGCTGTGTAACTGAAGATGACTTTGCAGTTGCAGCAGATGAAAAGGAAGCAGATGTGTGTCAAGATGCAGGTCAAGAAGAAGTAGACACAGTTAAAGAAACAGTAAAAGTCTTTTCTGTAGATAATGAGGAAATAAGCGAAACAGAACATGAAAGGGCACAAAATGAGAGTGCAGACATAGGCACCGTTGAAGATGAATCCATGGTAGAGACAGAGAAAGCAGGCACAACTGGAGAAACGTTAGAAGAAGAGGCTGCTGAATCCACCACAGCTGAGGATGAAAATGCAGCAGAAGAGACTGCTGTGGTTACGTCAACTGAACACAAATCTGACAAAGTGGAAGCTGTGGAAGTGGGGGAAGTTGAAGAGACTGCTGCCACCAGTAAAGATGATTCTGTAGAGAATATGGAAGCCACCCCAAATGAAGATGAAAATGAAACTACAGAGGAGAATGGCACCACCACTACAGGTGATGAACTGCCAAAACAACCAGATGAAGCAGATGAGGATGAGACTGAACCTGATGGACAGGAAGCAAAGAAGACATGGTTGACATTAAAAAAAAGGTTGCTGCCACCAGTGCAGATGATTCTTCTGCAGAGGAGAATGAGGACACAGGAACTGGTGAATGTAGAGAACGATGACACAGCCACAGCTGATGAATTGTCGAAGGAACCACCAGAAGAAGTGGAAACTGAAGATGAGATTGCTGTAGACAAAGAGATTGCTGTCACAAGTGAAGATGAACTTAAGGAAGAGGCTGCTGAAGATGAAGAAGAAGGGACCACTGTGGCAGCCACAAGCAAACATGAATCGAACAAAAATGAGGCTGTGGAAGAAGGGATAGTTGATGATCATGAAGAGATTGCTGCCACGAGTGCCAATGAGTCTGCAGATGAGAACAATGACACAGCCACAGATGATGAATCATCAAAGGAACCGGCTGAAGAAGCAACAACTGAAGATGAGATGGCTGTAGAGAAAGAGATCACAAGTGAAGATGAATCAAAGGAAGAGACTGCTGAAGATGAAATTGCAGCAGAAGAGACTGCTGTGGCAGCCTTAACTGAGCATGAATCGGACAAGGATGAGGCTGTGGAAGCAGGGACAGTTGATGATGAAGAAGAGATTGCT
>NTHP01000159.1:552929-574183 GCA_003416845.1 Oplegnathus fasciatus
TTGCTTCAACAAGTGCAGATGATTCTGCAGATGAGAATGATGACACAACCACTGCTAATCAATCATCAAATGAACCAGCTGAAGAAGCAACAACTGAAGATGAGATTGCTGTAGAAAAAGAGATTACAGTAACAAGTGAAGAGGAATCAAAGGAAGAGACTGCTGTGGCGGCCACAACTGAAAATGAATCTGACAATGAGGAAGCTGTGGACGAAGAGATTCTGACCACCACTGCAGATGAGAACAATGACACAGCCACGGCTGAAATGGTAGAAGCCGAAGATGAGATTGCTGAAGAAAAAGAGATTGCTGTCACAAGTGAAGATGAATCAAAAGAAGATGCTGCTGAAGCCACCACAGCTGAAGATGAAAATGAAGCAGAAAATGGGGCGGACACAACTGAACATGAATCTGAACATGAATCTGACAAAAATGATGCTGTGGTAGCAGGGGCAGTTGAAGACATGGAAGGGACTGCTGCCACCAGTGATGATGACTCTGCAGAGAGTTTACATGCCACCACAAATGAAGATGAAACTGCAGAGGACAGTGATGCCACAGGCGATGAACTGTCAAAGGAACCAGCTGAAGAAGCAACAACCGAAGATGAGCTTGTTGTAGAAAGGGAGATTGCTGTTACAAGTGAGGATGAACTTGAGGAAGAGGCAGCTGAAGTCACCACAGCTGAAGATGAAAATGCAGAAGAGACCACTATGGCAGCCACAAGTGAAGATGAATCTAACAAAGATGAGGCTGTGGAAGAAGGGGCAAGCAATGATGAAGAACAGCTTGCCTCCATCAGTGCAGATGAGTCTGCAGATGAGAACAATGACACAACCACAGCTGATGAATCATCAAAAGAACCAGCTGAAGAAGCAACAACTGAAGATGAGAGGGCTACAGAAAAAGAGATAACAAGTGAAGATGAATCAAAAGAAGAGAATGCTGAAGATGAAATTGCAGCAGAGGAGACTGCTGTGGCAGCCACAACTGAAAATGAATCTGACCAAGAAGAAGCTGTGGAAGCAGGGACGGTTGACGATGGAGAAGAGACTGCTGCCACCAGTGACGATGATTCAGCAGAAGATGCCACCACAAATGAAGATGATACTACAGAGGGGAATGATGGCACAGGTGATGAATTATCAAAGGAACCAGCTGAAGCAGCACCAACTGAGGATGAGACTGCTACAGAAAAAGAGATGGATGTCATGAGTGAAGATGAATCAAGAGAGCTTGCAGAAGCCACCGAAGTTGAAGATGAAAATACTGCAGAAGAATCTGATGTGGCAGCCACAACTGACGATGAATCTGACAAGGATGAAGCTGTCGAAGTAGGAAGCGTTGAAGATGGAGAACAGACTGCTGCCACGAACGATGAAGATGAAACTGCAGATGATAAGGCAACAACAGCTGAAGATGACAGTGCTGTGGAAAAAGATAAAGCTGAAGATAACAGTGCGGCAGAAGAAGCTGATGTTGGAGCTACAACTGAACACGAATCTGACAAAGATGAGGTTGTGGAAGCCACCAGTGCAGACGAGTCTGAGGCAGATGAGAAGGAAACAGCTGAAAAAGTACCAACTGAAGATGAGATTGCTGAAGATAAGGAGATTGCTGTCACAAGTGAAGATGAAATGGAGGAGGAAGCTGGTGAAACCACCGCGGCTGAAGAGGAAAATGCAGCAGAAGATGTGGCAGAGACAACTGAACATGAACCTGACAATGAGGAGGCTGTGGAAGCCAGGACAACTGAAGATGTGGAAGACACTGCATCTAGCAGTGATGATGATTCTGCAGAAGGCATGGATGCCACCACAAATGATGATGAAACTACAGAGGAGAATGATAACACAGCCAAAGCTGACAAATTGTCAAGAGAACCATCCCAAGCAGCAACAACTGAAGATGAGGCTGCTATGGGAAAAGAGGCTGTTGCCACAGATGAGGATGACACCAAGGAAGAGACTGATGACGTAGCCACAGAAAAAGAAAATTCAGGTGAAGAGGACAACAGTAAAACTGACAATGAATCAAAAGAAGAGGAGATAGGAGAAACCTCAGATGTAGAAGCTGGTCCTGAATCTGCAAGAGAAGAAAGCTCCAAAGCTGTGACTGAAAATGAATCAGAGGAAGAGAGCGACGAATCAGCCACAGATGAAAATGAATCAGTAAGAGATGCAACAACAGATGCAAATGAGAGCGCAGGGGAAGAGGATTCTTCAAAAGTTACAAATGAAAATGAATCAGGAGAAGAGCATTCAGAAACCAAGCCTTACGACGAGACTGTAGATGAAAGTGCAGAAGAGGAAGTGGCTACTGATGAAAATGAGACCTTAAGTGAGGCAGAACATGTTGAAGCGACATCAGGTGAAGAGCTTCATGAGACAGAATCATCTGAAAAAATTGCAGAAAGCAGTGCCACTGAAGATTTTGTTAAAGAAGAAGAAAATGGTGAAGAAGAAGAAGATAATAGATCTCACAATGAGGAACTAGTAGAAGGTGAAACAACTGGAGAGGAATCAGAAGAGGCTGAAAATGATGAGGTGGAATCTGGTGAAAATGAAACTGCTAGGGAGTCTGGAGCAACAGGTGAAGATTGCACAGAGGGTGCAACAACAGGAGATGAGACTGAAGAACGTCAAACAGCAGAAGAAGAATCAGGAGAGCCTGAAATGACAGGGAATGAGATTACTGAAAGGGAAGAATCCACCGAATCAGCAGAAGATAACAGACAGCAACTTACAGAAGGAGAAGATGAAGAGGCTGCGGAGAATGCTGTCAGTGAATCTGAGACTAATCCTGACAAAGCCGAAGAAACATGCAATGAAAGTGACATGACCGAAGATCATCGAGAAGATGCTTTAACTGAGACAAACGATGAAACAGAAGGCCCTGATGATGTGGTGGAGCTGAAGCCAGATAAGGATGAGGATGTGGAGGAAATATCAGAAAATAACGAAGAAAACAGAGAAAACAAACCAGTGGAAGATGTAGATAATGACGAACAGACAGGAACAAATGTAACACAATGTGAATGTATTAACATCCCGAATGGAAGCCATGATAACAATGAAGACGATGTTGAGGCCTCCATACTAGAGAAGGAAACAGAGACAGCCAATGAAGACTGGAGTGGAAACCAGGGAGATTCAGCCGATGGAGAAGATGAGGCAGAGGAAGATTCAGACGAACCAGAGGAAGAAACTGATGATGGAGAGCAAGACTTTGTTCCAAGCAAGACGGATAATCAAGAGGCAGCTAAAAGAGCAGCTGTGGAAACAACATTAATTCCACTTGACACTTTGATCAAAGTGAGTGCAGAATCTGAGGATGGAGCTTATGCTGATGTTGAAGATTCTGAGACTGAAATAAACAGCCAAGATGAAGTTGTGAGCCCTGAGTCAAAGATTTCGAAAAAGATTTCATCCTAAGTTGACTGTGACTGTGTAAAGGATCTGGGGAACTGATGGAGAGTGAGATACAGGAATAAGACGAGGAGTCTACAGTAGAAAATAAGAAGACGACAGCTAATGATACTGATGCTACGATCAATGAGCTTTCTGAAGTCATTCTTGTCATTTTAAGCCATAAAGTCAGGTCTCCCAGAGTAGATTTAACAAGAGTTGTAAAGTGAAGAAAGCAAGAAGATTGATTTCTGACTCGATTTTAAGTTCTTGTTAAACAAGCACTAAAGAAATACAAGCACTTTGTTCCAGCATTTCTGATGCTGAGATTGAACTACTGATCATACAGTTGTATGAAAAATGAATCTTAAAAACTTGAATGTATATACTATATGTAGGAGGTTTGTATAGTTTTTATGCAAAACTAAATGGGACCTATTTTCATGCACTATGAGTCACAGAGTATTTTACATACTGCAACTCTGAGCCTCAGACAGAACATGACACTAATGATAAACTATGCTTTATGGTACTTGATAGAATCTACGACTGTTACATTAATTACTTAAAAATGTCATACATGCACATATATTGTAGTTTGTCTTCAAATTACTGCACCATTTCTGCTGCTCTGAATGTATTTTATCTAATCAAAAGCATTCTTTAAAGACTTTTGGTTCCAAAGTTAAAATAATTATTTAAAATAAATAAGTTATATATTTTTCTAGTTAATATTGTATTTTTCTGGAAAGCCAGAAAATGCTGATAATATTCATTTTGAATGTTTAACTTACTATTGTGCAGATACAGTGCTGTTCCTGGCAGTATTTTAGAGCTGGATCTAAAGAGCAAGACTGGATGATGATTAACATCGGTTTTACGTATCATGACAGGCTCTCTTATTGTTCTGTATTTTAGACCATTCAACAGTGTTTATCAGTGAGAAAATACATTATTCTCTGTGGTACAGAGGTTATTACCTTTGCTGAATGTACTGTATTTATTGTCTCTGAAATTAAATGTACTTTAAAGTCATTTTTGTTATTCTTTTGTAAGACATACAATTCAAATTCAAAACAAAAATCAAAACTGACATTGACATTTCACATCATAAACTAAACTAAAGTTTGTAATAAAAGAAAAATTTAATCTTACAAATCACACATCTGGAACATGAAAATGTGCCGCTGCACATAACATTGTTGGAAAAAAATATTTATGTATTGCATTCATACGCAGGGTCAGTAAGTGAGCACAGTGTGAATATCAGTGTTTCAGTATGTTGAAAGATCATATTGAACACAACTTTTGTAAATAAATAAATAAATAAATAAATAAAGTACATTATGGTGAATGATGAACAGAATCACAACCAAATCAAAATGGTTAATCATATTCAGTGAAAACAGGCAATGCTTACTTTACAGCACATGTGCCATAATTGGAAATAGTGCTGACCAACAATTCACCACAATCACAAATGTTTCCATACAAAATTAGGCTAAATTGTGTGTAAAATTCCCTAAAATGCAAATTATCAATATCTGCTACAAAAGTGACATTGCTGTGAACACTGCTGTCTACAGTCTACAGTCTACAGTGTCGTCCAGAGAGACTCTCTAAAGCCCATATTATTGTAACTCAGTGAAGAACTAAATTTGATGGTAATGGTGGGTTATTTTTGGGAGGGCTATAATAACAATGAATGCACAGCTGTTGGCACAATCATGAATACAGGTCACCTGAGTCTCTGAATTGAACATTGAAAACATACACAAATCTAATCAACTTCTGTGGAAAGGTATGGTGAATGAGTGTGTGAGTGTGTCTATTGAGACTTCATTCATTCTCCTTCTACCGTGAGCCCCATTAGACAGAGCTGATGGATGTGCCCCTCTCAGAGTTTTCCATTTGCGGTCTCTTGTGGTCATGTGACATACATAATTGGTGTCACTCTGATTGACTGCATAACACCACAGTGAGGGGCAGGCCACTCTTCTCAAGCTTTTGTATTGAGTTAGGAACATGGCATGCAGCCTCCGAAGCCCTTTTACTGCATCTGCTGCCTGCATGCAACAGTCCACCACTGTGGAGCACTTTTGGGAACTTTTTTCCTGTCACACCAGTGATTAAGGGGGAAAAAATCAATAAGGTTGTATTTAGCTTAGCTTGGCATAAACACTGAAGGGGAAAGAGTTACTGTCTACCAAAATGAAGCTTCGCAAAACTACAAAACATCTTTATTTCCATCATTTATCCTGTTAGCAAGCCTGAAGTTAGCAAGAATCACCTGGTCAGGAAAGAGTGTAGTAAGGGAAGAGAATTTTCAGCCAGCTCTGCCCCTCAACAAAGTTTTAAACCATGTTAAGCTCATTGTTTAGTTTTACAGGCCAACGATTTACTGCGTGGTTGAATCTTACCTGTGTCCTCATCCTATCCCAAGCAGCCGCAGGCATCTGTTTCCAGCACAAAATGGCTGACAGATAGACTTAATGACTTGCTGTGAAAGAAAGTCGAATATCTAGGAGCTATATAACAACAAGATATTTTTCTCAGGAGTGAAAAAGAGAGTGAGAATTGGACTTAGATTCATCCTATTCCAGAAACATGACTCCAATGGGATGATAATGTTTGCTGGATGTGTAGGTAAGCTCACGTGCTAGCTTAAACAACTTAAACAGCTAATGACATATGAGGGCTTTCTGTCGGCTTGTTTGGATTTCTTCTGCCTCCTTGTGGTAAAAAAACAAAAAACAAATACACCTTTAAGAATGTTTACAAATAACATTTGATGACTAATTCAGAGGTGGGTTTGCTTTAAGGACCTGCACATCCACACAGGTGTTTTCAATTAAAGCTAGGGTTGGTAATGTTGAAGAAACCAGAAAGAGTAAGCTAGATTTTGAAAGTATACACCCCCCCCCAGGTCTCCCTCCAAAGCCACTCCCCTCAAAACACACGACCGCGCACCACCTGACTACTGCTGGAGGACGACTCCACGAGAGAGTGTTGGGGAGAGGAGTGTCATCGCTAACTGTGTCCAACTACCTCATGTCTCATTCACATGTTTGAAAACACCAAACATCATCAGAATGAACATAAACAACCAACATGGCTGTTGTTAGTACTCACAGCGTCACTTTTCAGCCCTTCAACTCCCTCAGTTCTTCTCACCATCGTTGAAAATCCATAAGATGTTGACTCTGGTTTGACCTCCAACCTCTTTTTGGTCGCAGCCTTTTCTTCTTCTGTCTTTCTTTTCTTTCTTTGCCATTCTTGTGCGACTAGTTCGCTAGCTTTAGCTGCCTAGCCGTGTGGAAGACGACGGGCATGCGCAGTGAGTGCAGGGTCAGAGTTCAGGGTCAGAGTGTGTGCAGGTAGTCAGATGTGTTGCTGGACAGGCAGGTAGCTCGTCCAATCATTTCATTCGGTCCGAATGAAATGATTGGACAGGCTTATTACAGTCCTGTGACAGCCACAGACACCAGACTTTTTTTCTTTTTTTTGTCAGAGCACTTGAATTATTGATTGCTGTCTGGATGTAAAGAGAATTTCAACAAATATAACAAAAAATGCTTCTAAAAGACATTACCTACCGAAGCTTTAACTACTCTGGCTAATTAGACCTTTGAAGGTGGGTGGAGCCCAGATGTCAATCAAGCAGTCTTNGTGAAAGTAGGTCTGCTGTGAGCGTAATGTGACATCATTCCTCAAGGAGGAGATGTGATAAAACAGCACTCAGTTGCTGAAATCAAAACCTGTTCTAAAAGTATATGGTGAAAAAGCTTCTAAATCAAATACAATGATACTGCTCCTGTACTCAATATTTATCAAACCTCTTTCATAATAATTCTGCACGAATGCTTGATTTGGTGAGATGAATTCAATCCTCAAATCTTCTGGAAAAGCAAAGAGTGTTTGAGGAAGCACCTGCTTGCTGGCACAGAGCTATTTCCACGGTAAACACTGGAAGAGTGAGGAACGTCATCCGGAGCACAATAATAAGGGGCTTTCCCGCAGCCATGTTTACCTCAGAGCAACTTGCCTCTGGAACAGCTGCATAGTCTTACTCCCAACACACAACTGCAGATGTGTCTTTTAAACAAAGAATGTGACAGGTACCCTTTAACTGGGGAAAATGCAGTTTTTGATACTTAAAATATCATAGCAATGGACCATTTTACTGCACATCTGAAAACAGGAAATAAAAATACCATAAAAGAATAAAGAAATATGCTGAATTTAGCTAAGAGTTTCACCAGTGTGCTTGATGTCTGCTGTCTAATGGAGGAAAAGTTAAAAAAGTGAAGCTCTCCCAAAACTCATGAACATCCCAGAGGAACAGCAGAAGTGCCTGTTGAATGCATGGGGGGGGGGTTCAATTGTTCCTTGTTTATTGACAATCACTTTGTCTTTTTAAGGCAAATGCAGGAGCGAGACCTTCTCTCACTCCATGTGTGACAGAGGAGAGAAATGGTTCCCACACAGACAGGAAGTCAAAGAGGGGCCTCTTGTGATGTAGAGGGGGATCAAAATTGAGGAAAGTGTGTGCCTGTGTGTTGATACGTGTGTGTGTGTGTGTGTGTGTGTGTGTGTGTGTGTGTGTGTGTGTGTGAATAAATCAAAGCTCTGATAAACTTTGACTGAGCAATTACAGCACAGCTTCTGGTAATCATTTAATTTATAATCTGTATTTTATGTAATGAATGTCCAGTTTGGCCACCAAAATCTAAAGCACGCACATGTGCAGACATTTTCACATGCACATGCAGTGAACGCTCACATTGATTAAGGGAAATGAAAGCGCTCATTGGCAGCATGTATGCTTTTGGCACAGAGGCGGCCAGGACTGCGTTAGTAAAGGAGACCCACGCTCCCGGTCTTTCCCACCGTTGTTCAGGTTATCCTGTGGGGCCACTTATGACCCTTCTGCAGGCAGGATGCAATGTCTGGGGACCCCAACAGAGCTGTACACAAGCATCCGCCAAGCCCTGGGAAGAAAACAAGGGCTGATGGAAAACCAGAAGAAGGGAGTATAAAGAGAAACAGCAGTTAGTAACCAGGACGCACTCAATAACACTCACCATGCACCTGCAGCCTGTGTGTGTGTTTATATCTGTGTGTATGTGTGTACAGTGAAGTGAGGTTGTTCCTTCAGAGAACTACAGCACAGCACAGTCCCCACACACAGCACAGGTGGTCCAAACAAAAACCTGTGAAGTGTTGCCCAGAGAGTAATATCCCCACGTTGCGTGTTGTATAAAGCCCCCCATAGGAAACAAACACTTCCGGTGCTGTAAGATTTATTGTTCCCTGCACTTATTGGTTACAACATACTCTGACTGATATCTTCCTTACAAGGTTTTTTGATTCCTCCTTCATATCATTTAATAGTAATTTAGCATGCAAACCAGAAACAAAAGGACCATAATTACCGCTAGATAACTCAAGGACACATTGTTTTGTGTTTATTGTTTTCACCGCTGAAGAAGAGGGGTGAATTCCCTCTTCACTGCATTGTGTGGTGAGAATAGGAAAGACCTGGTTAACTTCACTGCATGGTGTGAAAAACCAAAGCATTGTTATACTTTGATAGATTGACCGCACATCAGCTCGCGATTCTTTTTCCTCAATGTGGCAGGCTTCGCATCTGTATTCACATCCGCACGCTGCCCCCTGCACCAGATACGGATATACAGGCATTACGCAACAAAAATCCCCAAAGTTCAACACTCTGTTGAATCATTTCTCTATGGGGGGTCAATGTAAGGGTTATCTATGAATAGAAATGGCATGAATTTAGAGAAAAGCTGGCAAAGTGTCTTGAAATGGACCGGCTTTAGGAGAGTCAGAGTTTAAAACATAACTTTCTATGCCCTCTAGTGTCAACACTGGGGAACATCAACAAGCAGACAACCTTACAGCACAGTAAACCTCAGCCGTGGACTGTTTAATGTGTCTGGAGGTGAATACAGACTTTGAATACATTTTACAACTCTAATCCAGAGGAGTGTTCATTCATTGTTTATTGCTCATTTATTTGCGCAGATAAGAAACATTAAAACTAAAATACAAATCAAGACATTTGCGTAGGAGAGTTTATGAGAGTCCTCCTCAAAGAGCACTAAAAGTATGGGTGGGTGGATCGATACCTCAAGTATCTATACTACCGATACTACTACCGAACAAGTATTGTTACCAGCGTCAATACCAAAACAAAAATGGATCTGTCTCGAGTTAGATCACATTCTGGGCACATGGACACTCGTCTTAGTGCAAACACTTTTCGCCTTTGCAGCTGCTGCGTTCATGCACACGCAAATGTATCACTTCAGTAGTTCACAGAATTCACACCATAAACACCTTATTATACGTTATGTACCATTAAAAAGTGTCTTGTGTTGTGCATTCAACTAAGTAACTAACAGAGAATAGTAAAGAGAAATACTTAATGCTTCCCAAATCCCTTGGTGGCAATAAAAATGTATTCAGGAGTAGCCTGTTGATGATGTCGTCACCTTATAATAGCTGTCCTCTACATGACAGTACATTAGCTGCTCTTAATATTAATAAGTATCTGTATCTGTATCTGTATCGATTTCGGTGATTCTGGCCCCGGTATTACTTGGTACCGGATCCAGAATGTTGAAATATACAGTCCTACTTAAAATAATAATAATAACTTCTGGTCAGCAGGCAATAAAAGTAGAAGGAGGGTTACAATGATGATGATGAGATACAATACAGCAGCTTAAACCACCAGAGGAACTGAGAAACATGTCATGGAAACCAGAGTATGCAGCACTCAACCACCCTACAGTATACACAACACCCATCACACATACAGTACAGTTCAGTAACCATTTTCCACTGCAAATCTCATTTGATATGCAAGGACATTTGCACTATCAAAAAAGATCACAGTTACATACTAACACAAATGATGGACTGTCCAACACTTTTTGAAATACAACTGTCTGTATTAACTTCCTTCTCTTTGTAATTTGATCAATAAATCTGACCTTTGTTGTGCTACATTTGGGAAGACAAAATATTAATTGTATTCACCCACTTCATTCATTAACTGGTTGAAGGTTTGATTAAAGTTAAATAATTGGTGATCTTTGTGTTGTTTTGTTAGATGATCTGCCACAGAGGCGAGGGAGGGAATTAGACAAACTGCTGTCTGTTTACGGTAAACTCAATGCAGTCCCCCAGGGGAGGCCCTGGTCTTCACTGTGAGAGAGACAGAGAAAGAAAAAAAGAAAGGAGAGAGAGAGAGAGAGAGAGAGAGAGACAGAGAGACAGAGAGACAGAGAGAGAGAGACTTTCAGAAACAAAATGAGTGAGTGAGAGTGACACACTGACAAGCAGTTGGTTTTCAATAAGGAAATTGAAGACATTTTGCGTCTGGAGTACTTCTGAAGACACAAGCCGGGGGGACAAGCTCAAGGTATTTATCTATTGTATGTTTATCTCACACTACACACTGCTAGAAGAAGTGTAGTTACTGTAATATTAAGATGGTAAAATGAACAATAATGCCAAATAGAATTTAATATTAAAATGAGTGATTTTAATAAACTGTTGAAATACTTACGTGCCATAAAGTTATATAGTTAATGATAATCATAGAAGAACATTTACAGCAATCATTAACATAGAGCTACAAATGACAAACTATCATAACATTATACATGAAAATAAACCTAAAAATTACAGTGTGTGTGGAAAAGGCGCGATGAAAGTATTGATAAGGTACAGAGAAAGCAACGTTGCTAAGGTCAGTGAATAAAAAGCAAATTTTCCATTAAGTTTCTCCACATGGAAACAGATATGGGACATATACTTAAGCTGATAATGTTACACTTGAATATAAATAATGATTCTAGAGAGTTTGTCGCTGCTCCACAGCTATGTGCCTTCAACTTATAATATTACCGCCACAGTTTAAATGTCATTGGACACTTTTAGATAGACTGTCATCATGACAGGTGTCTTCTGAAAGTACTTTTTATATGTGATTTTATGGCATAATTAAAGTATATTTTTTCACGATTGCTGTTCCAGTGCTGACAAAAACATGCTGACAACAAAAGTCATTCAATGAACGCCAAGACAAATAATGTGTGACTACAGTATGAAGTCCAAGCCTCCTTCATATGACATTGTTACTGTACAAGTGTTGTCATTTTAACTGGCCAATTTGCATGTACAACCATAAACGTTAACATCCGTAATAAACATTAATCCACTGAGGTTATTCAACTTTTATTAAAGTGGCTTGAACTGCCTCTTAAAACCATTTTTATTGGCCGTTTGGTTCGAGTGACGTTCAGTGTAACATTTTTTTTATTATTCATCATCGACCTAAAAGTTTCAACATACTGTACACATCTCATAAACTGTCTCTTCAAAAGGATTCAGAAACAGCAGTAATAAGTGCACCATAAATGAAAAACATGATGCCTCACATTGACGCAAACAGTGAGAGTTCACGGTAAATTTCTGCATCTGCCTCTTATCAGTTATTTTTAGCACTTTATTTTTCTCTGTTTTTAACTCCAACATGACAACATGGCTGTATCTTAAACTGTATATGCAAATGCAACCATATAAACCATGAAAACACATTTTCCACTTCCTCTTATTGGAAGCAATTTGTTTTAAGTGCACTTGTAACCGAGACGTACAACTAAAACAAGACTCTCCACCGATGATTTAGCAATTTTGAGCGGGTTTATTCCTTTTTCAGCACCGGGCATGAACTCACAGATTCACAGGCGCTGCAGTGGGAGGACTGGAGACTGAAAACAGCTTCAGTAAAGCTCATCTGCTTCATCAGGTAAGAGCGCAGAAATGAACATGCTGTAACTATTTGAGGCTCTTAGCAGGAACTTAGTATGGGTGGTGGTATTTGATAATGTAAAATGAACTGCACGGCATCATGCAGCATGTATTGTGCTATTACACTGAGTAAATCTTGTTAGTAGCATGCAGTATAACTGAAGAAGATTTCCATTATACATGCAGAATGGGCTCCACTTGCAGTGGCCAGAAACAAGTTAAAGATGACAACTTCTACAAAGCAAAACACAACTCAAACCACATAGTAAGTAGACCACTTAGAGGAAAAAGCTTTACTTACTTTAAGTACAAAGTGGAATTTAAATGAATCTAGTTTAATTATTTTAATTTTATTCACCAGTGTTTTTTATTGACTTGAAAATTAAATAATATCCTTTTTTCTTCTCTTCAGGGACGAAGTGGTAACACCTATTCGGATAACGGTAACCACTGAACACAATGCATATAACAAACTACTAAGAATAACAGGCCTGATTTTACGCAGTCACCTGCTGCTGTGCAGAGACACAAACACATTAGTAGCTGTGAGAGGAGGCTACATTCAGCGATTGAAATCTCGGTTGGGTTTCCTCTGTACTCTTCTGGGGAAAAGATGAGATTATTCACGACAGAAAGTCATTTTCATGTCACAAACGTGTATAAAAACTGCAGAATCCCCATTCCTCTGAGAAGAGCAGCTTCTGTAATGCTGCACTTTGAATTTAGCTGTATGCTTGTGCGCTATACTTCCACTATATTAGCTTTCATGTCCTGAGTAGCAGCCACAAAAAAAGAACAAAAAATAGCTAAAAGACTTTTTTTGAAATGTAAACTCACCACCACTTGAAATCAATAAAAATGAAATGACGGTTGTTTTTGGCAGATCACTTCTTTTGAAATAACTCTTCGCTCTTCTTGTCTTCAGAGGACGTCGTGTTTGTGGCACAACATGACTTCAAAGCAACCAACGACAGTGATCTACCTTTCAAAAAGGGAGACAAACTTGAGGTTTTACAAGAGTAAGTAGCCTCGTCTTGGTCCCTCATATACAGTATGTACCCAGCAGTAGCAAGACAAATGACTTAGTGCCTCTAACCTGAAGAAATGAAAATGATCTGCCATGTTTGTCTGTTTGTAGAAATGGAGAATGGTGGGTGGCTAAATCGTTGCTGACTGGACAGGAGGGCTTCATACCATGTAATTATGTAGCCAGGGCGGACACACTGGAGGTTGAAAAGTAAGAAACTCTCTCATACATATTATCCATTATCCATCCAAGTCCATGTTAAAAACATTTGTATGTGTTTTTAAGTAGTTACATAAAGTGTGTTTTGTGGTTTTCTCTTCTGCAGATGGTTTTTTAAGGACTTGAGTAGGAAAGAGACTGAACGAATGCTTTTGGCGCCTGGAAACAAACCGGGTGCCTTTCTAGTCCGAGAGAGCGAGACCTGTAGAGGTGACTACTGTACCATTGGTCTTTTTTTTGTGATCACGCCACAAATCAGAATTTCAGTGGCAGTGAATCTCAGGAAGGCACGTTCAGAAATATGTCCAAAGCCGTTCAAGTATTAAACTCTACATGTAACTGTACAATCTATTTGTTTTCCCCTTTAGGGTCCTTCTCACTGTCAGTCAGAGACTATGTACCAGAACAAGGAGATGTGGTAAAACACTACAAGATCCGCTGTCTGGACAAAGGTGGCTACTACATCTCCCCCTCCAACTCCTTCCCATCCCTACAGGAACTGGTTAAATACTACAGCCGTAAGTCATAAACAGAACACATTTTAACAGTCCACAAAACTGTGTTAACATTTTACATCAACAGCTACATAATTTAAAAAGAAGCAGATCTATGTATAGGTTTTGGAATTAATTATAAAACATACATCATGGGTTGATTTGGAGTAAGATTCGGTTCATTGCTGTGAATTATAAAACGCCTGTGCTGACTTTGAATTAAAAGGGGAAGTTAGACCCTTGTCACGCGTTGTGCATTTCCTGTGTGAGAGGGGTGATAGTCTTTCCACTCCTGTGACGAAACCTCAAGATAAGAAGACCAAGTCTCTAGAATGGCTGCCAACGCACAGCAACTTATGAGAAAGAAGCACACACAAGCGTACACAGACAAGCTTTCAAAATTATTTAAGGAAACAAGAGCTCATCAGGCCTGTGCTGATTCAGTGACTAAATTTAGCACAACAGCAAAGAAGGTAGGAAATTTGTTGGTGACATTTGCATGTATCATGTTTGGGTGCAGGTACAGCAGACGGTTTGTGTCTGCGGCTGTATGCCCCTTGTAAGCCTAAGGCACCCCAGCAGCCGTGGGCTCATGACGAATGGGAGATTCCCAGAGAGACCCTGAAAATGGTGAAGAAACTGGGGGCCGGGCAGTTTGGAGAAGTGTGGATGGGTGAGAGAAAGCTAACAATTTATCCTCTTATTGGCAACATTTTATAAGCCAAGAGAGTAGAGTACAGTGAGTTAAGCACCTCGTTTTAATTCCTACTACAGGTTACTATAAGAACACCCAGAAGGTTGCTATCAAGACCTTAAAGGAGGGAACGATGGAGCCTTCGGCCTTCCTCCAGGAGGCCAACCTGATGAAGCAGCTGCAGCATGAACGACTGGTGCGCCTCCATGCTGTGGTCACTAAGGAGCCCATTCTCATTGTCACTGAGTTCATGATCAATGGTAAGACAAAGAGGAGGATTTTTGATGATTAAATTCTCTCCAATGAGGTGTGATAAATTGTGCTACAAACAGGGCTGCAACTGACAAATATTTTCATTACCAATTAATCTGGCAATTATTGTCCTGATTAATCTTCTAAAAAAGTGTCAGAAAGTAGAGAAAAATGTCCATCGTATCTTTTCTTCAGAGTCCGAAGTGATGTCTTCAAATGTCTTGTTTTGTCAAACCAACAGTCCAAAACCCAAAGACATTCGATTTACAATGATATAAAACAGAGAAAAGCAGAAAAATCCTCACATTTGAGAAGCTAGAAGCAGAGAGTGTTGAAAAATGACTTAAACTATTAAAGGTGTAGTCTACAATACTGGAGAAAGCTTGTTGATATTTGACCTCAACAGCCAAACAAATACACCCCTCCCTTCAGTGCTCCTTCAAACTCGCGCAAGTAACGCACAGCATTGGTTTGTCCTGTGCACGAGCACGAGTTGTGACATATTATACCGAAGTGTTTAGAGGAAACGCGTCTAAAGCGTCGGTATTTGACAACCTGGGTTGGTGGCTCTACCCGAGTCGCTCTGTTTGTTTCCCGTTTACAGAGCCAGGGCTGTGTATGAACACCGGACTTTTTTTTCAGCGCACACACAGAACGGAAAGCTAGCAGATCGTGAGGAGATATTAACTGAATTTGACAAAAACTGTTTTGGATTAGAATCGTAGACTACATATTTAATTGATTATCAAAATAGTTGAATATTGATCTGTGTTTAAAAAACTCAGTGTGAACAAAACGCACACATGGAGAGGCCACAATAAAATGAACACTTGCGCAATATGATGCAATCAAATAAATAAATGATAATGAAATATAGACTCAAAAATTATCTGAGAACTCCATCGACTGAAGGCTTATCGCATGTAGCATTTATTGCAGGGTTGTTGTATTGAATTGTATTTTAATGAGCAGGTGCATTATTGTATATACCTGCTGCAGTCTTAAAAGCAATGATTGTACACTTATTACTAGTGTCGTGCAACACTAAAATTGCGGCAGCATACCACGAGTTTGGTCACTTCCAGTAAAAGATGACACAATTTGTCTTTCTGTGTAACCCGTAACAAAACAACAATACGTCAGTACGAAAATGTTATCTTTCATTTCTTATGATGATAGATTTGTGCTTCTCCTTTTCTCATTTGCAGGATGTCTTCTGGACTTTCTAAAAACAGACGAAGGAAAAAAGCTAAAGCTAAATAAGCTGATCGACATGTCAGCACAGGTGGGAAACTTTTCATTCTGATCACACGATTTCAAGAACACAATCTCTGCGAATGTACAGAATCGCGTCTCGCATGTGACATTTTCATCACATCACAGTAAGACAATGGAATCTTTTTCTCAGAAAATTAACTAAATACGGAAACGTCTTTTTCCCCCTTTACCTCTGAGTGCTTCTGTACTTCACTGCTACTGCTTTTGTTTGCGACAACATTAATTATTAAAAATTATAATTATTAAATTAAGACTTAATTCACAGATTTTTGCATCCTCTGACAAAAACAAAAACACTAGCCTTCTCACTGACCTCAAAGTCTATTTATACACACTAGCTCCTCTACAGTAACTCTTTGAACGTCTCTCATAGTATGCACTATGACACCAGCCATGATGTGAGCACACATGGAAACTGTCAGCAGTAGCTGTGCGGTTTCTGTGGTGGGGCTTTTGCTCGTCTGGCTTGAAAGCCTCGCCCTACGTCAATTATTAACATCCGGACAGGAAATCATGTTATTTTTCCATCCACACTGAGCTCCCCCAGAACTCTTTTGCCCCTCCAAAAAAAGCATTTTCACTTCCTGAGAGTTGGCACATCCTGTGAAACCCACTTTGCTACCAATGTCATACACATAAACACGAGCATATACACATACTGTAGCTGCACAATTTCATATGTTCAGCTGACTACTGTACACACTGACCAGAGACAAAACCTCCATTTAGTCTATGGATTCAGTGTGCTGTAAAACAGAGCAGTTGTCTTATTTCTTGAGAAAAATTAATTAATTAACAACTTCATTTTCTGACATTCCCTCAAAAAGCTGTTTCCAATATTCCTCTCTTCCTTCCTATTTGGCAGATAGCTGAGGGCATGGCATACATCGAGACCAAGAACTACATCCACCGAGACGTACGGGCAGCCAACATTCTGGTCAATGAGACCCTGCACTGCAAGATAGCAGACTTTGGCTTGGCCAGGATCATCGAGTCAGAGTACACAGCTCAAGAAGGTGCAGTGTTTCCCCACATTGGACAATAAATGTATCCAGGGCCGTAGCCAGGATTTTAGAACTACTGAGGTCAAGTCTCCCAATGCACCTTCCACCCCTCCTAAATTTTAACCAGACACCAAAAAGAAGGTTTCTACATTTTGTTTAATTATTTGGAGTTTTCACATTGTATTTATCGAGTTGACTGTTGAATTGTACTTTTCTGTAAAGTTTGCAACATGAAGGTCTAAATTACATTACATTACATTTGCTTTTGTCCAAAGCGATTTGCAAAAGTGCATTCAGACTAAAAAAGGAACAAGAGATACATGTTGGAAGTGCAACTCTCCCAAAGAAACAGCTAAAAAGCGTGTTAGGGAGCTTTGTCACAAGTTCCTTTTTGTTTTTTTGAAAGAAACGAGAATGGAGGATTATTTGTGGGTCGTCGAGGTGAAGTACTGCAATGCTGTTTCAATGAGTTTTCAAGACTACCTGGAATAAATACACAGTCTAAAAATACTGCAATCAGCCTATACAATAGAACACACCACCATGTGTAATCTTTAATTGTAGAATGTAAACTCTCCCAAGGTTGCTAAAACCCATGAATTCCCAGATAAAATACTAGAGACATGACCTCAGTGTCCTCAATGGTGGCTGCAGCCCTGAAGGCATCATTCAAATCCTGAAATTGGATGCACATTATCTCAACCATTATTCTGACAACATGCTGTGGTTCTCATGCAAACATCTGTCCTTTGCTACAGTGTAGAGGCATAGCGGTGACCGATATGGATAAATTGTTATGTTGTAAAAGCAATATATATTATTGTACTGTACATTTTTGAGAAATTCAATTAAGAAACCATTTTTACATATAATGATGATGAGAATGCCTGTTTTTGGCTAATCCAGTGAATTAAATACCTCAGAAATCTATCACATTGATGCATAAAAATCCAATATTTGCCAGCATTGGCAGAAAAAGACAAACACATACAACCAGAGTTATTAAAGAGATATAAATGGTATAGGAAAATCTCTACCAGCATCATCTCAGGGTATAATGTCGTCATATCGGCCCACATTAAAAAGAATAAACACACAGTCACACACACACATACATATTCTCTACAGTCACTACCCAGCAACATAATTTCCTTCTGGTTTTTTTCACCCTCTTTCTGACAACTAGGTGCTAAATTTCCCATCAAATGGACGGCTCCAGAGGCCATCAATTTTGGGACATTCAGCATCAAATCAGATGTATGGTCCTTTGGGATCCTCCTCACAGAGGTAGTCACCTATGGAAGAATACCCTACCCAGGTATGAGAAGTGAGAAATAAATTTAAAAAAGAGAGAAAAATGTACTTAAGCACAGATTATCTTTTATTATATTGCTTAGAAACCAATGCAAATGTTGCATTGTTACTTTGCAGCTAAGTAAATTGCAAAATATGATGACTACAAATCTACTGAAATATCACACCGGCTGCATTTTCTTTTTCCTAATCAGGGATGACCAACCCAGAGGTGATCAGGAGCCTGGACAGGTCGTACAGGATGCCACGTCCGGACGGCTGCCCCGAGGAACTCTATGACATTATGATGACGTGCTGGAGGCAGAGGCCTGACGACCGGCCGACTTTTGAATTTCTGCAGAACACACTCAACGACTTCTTTATCGCCACAGAGGGACAATATGAGATGCAGCCGTGATTAAAGAAAAAGAAAACGCTTCCTGTTGACAACCCCATGACAACAAAATGTCCCAAAGAGAGATGTGAGACTTGACCGGATTGAGGACGAGGAGCAACCGAACATTTTCTTTATAACTGATACATTTTATTTTTTTAAACATTTCAAATGGACACATTTTTTACGCCTACCTTCTCAGTGAATGTAAAAGCTATTTATGGCTTCCTCTGTCTCTAGCAGCTAAGAGCATCTGAAAAGTCAGAAAGGAAACTTTTATTATACTGACTGCACTCCTGCTATTGAGGGCTCCCATTCTTGATGACAGCCAAGGAGACATAATTAGGACTGATAAACGATGCTTAAAAGGAATATGGAAATACAAATACAGTACACGCATGATGTAAAAAGACCTTTGGACCCGAGGAAGTCGGCACAGGTAAAGCTGCAGATTAAAAATTTGCATGGTACAGAAACGAGCCTGAGATTACATGCACAATATTTTGCACTTTTTTTTATTCCTTCAGACATTCAGCGGATACATAAAACAGAAAGGGGCTTCCTAAAGACAATTTATACTTGCATTCACGTTTTTTCTAAATAAAAATATTTACATTATTTAGAAAATTGGTTTGCTCTTTTATTTCATTCCATTTGGTTTAATTACGGTGCCATAAAACATTCTTCACATGCCATTTAAGTCTAGTGGCTACAATCACTTCCTTGTTAGAAATAGTGATTGCACTATTTGTCGTAAAGGGTAAATCTGAGAAACAGAACTACACTAGCATGCACTTAGTACGCGTACTGTAAGATAAAACTTTAAAGGAGAGAGACTTTTAAAGGCTTTGCTCAACAGCTTTTTTTTGAGCTGTTAAGCAGTGTGATGTTGTAATTTATAATTTGCATGCACAGGATGTCCGAAATGAAAGTCCAAATGAAGGTCTTAGTTTGAATTGTGTTCAGACATAGGCAAATGGAGGAAAATGCAACAGTGATGGGTGGTAACAACCCAAACACAAACTTTACGACAACAGTAGCCAGGAAGCCTTTAAAAGCAACTGACCCCACTAAATTACAGTGGTTTTGATCCTCTAACTAAATCATCCCTGGGGGGCCCAGACAGTATCTTGAAGATAAGAGAGTGGAATGGCCGCGGCAGCCAGGGGTTAGACCCTGCCACTTCCTGAATGGACAGGAAACAGGAAGTGTGAGTCAGCATTCCTCAAATGCCACACAACTAGAACACCCTCGAACGCGAAATTGGTTGGACTTCACATTTTTTTTACTGCTTAAAAACATCCGTTTGGTATTGCGGTGGACATTCTGAGAGAGGTGTTTTTTCTGTTATGGTCGATAAAGCAGCTTTGAATTGTGAGGGAGAGAGAGACTTTTACTTTTTATGTAATTTAATAAAGCATGTACTGTGACTAAGATGAGAAAAAAAACTAAAATCTTTATAAATATTCACCAACTCTTATTAATCAGCAGTACAGGTTCAAGTGTAATCTGCCATAAGTATAGCAATATTATTACAACAAGTGAGTTTACTGAATGACTTCATCTTTATTTACCACTGGCCTGCTTTCCTGTTGTATCATTAAAACAGTGATTGACTGTTCTTTATATAAGTGAGTTTAGGGTTTTCTCTAAAAATATACATAAACTTTGGAGAGTTTCCAACAGACACAACAATAGGAGAGGCCTGTATCAACAGCATCTTTAATTTCCTTTAGGATGAATTAATGCCATTAAATGCATCCCAGCATCAGATAGCTGCCACATTGGCAATCTGTGTAATATCAATCTTTCTTAATGAATGCAAGCAAAGACAATTTAATGGCATTTTGGATTCTTTAATGCCTGTGTTGGCTTGGATTTTCACCTCCACCAATTATGGAAACAGACAATTCCCCATAGTCAAGTGGTTCCTTTTCCTTTCCTGACAATACAAATCAAAAAATATAAATGTTTACACATTACTAAAGAGAAGTCTGAAATTTCACATGAAGAGAAGTGACAGAGGAAGAAGTACACAATGTTTACAGTTGTTGCTATAACTCTTGTCATCCTGCAGAGGTCAGTGTCACACAGTTTGACATGATGTGCTCTGCTGTAAACTGCAAGGAAACTGTAGTGCCACTACTGATGTCTGAGGGCAGCAGCGTGGATCAGATCAGATCAGAAAAGTTGGGGAATTGAGAAGTGTCACATTTCCTTCATTCAAAATGACCTGTAAAATGATACTTCAAATAATACATATATTACCACAATGCCAACATTGCATCTTTTAATTATGTTTTGGCCATTTCATGCCGTTTAATGACAGGAAATGAGGGGGGGGG
>NTHP01000159.1:574195-587147 GCA_003416845.1 Oplegnathus fasciatus
GAGAGAGAGAGAGATGGGGATTGACATGCAACCGAGCCTCACGGCCGGATGCAAACCATTAAAGTTTCCCGTAAATGTACACAGTGTTTTCACTGAATCCTGAGCTAGGATGCAACCTTGACAGCAGGGAAATGCATCCTCCAAACATACTGCACATCCTCCTAATGGCATTATGTACATATTTCCTCATAAATCACTTTTCGGTCTACCATCACACATACTGCTATGTGCTAAAGTATCCAACTGTGTACAACCTCACATATTCTATCTCTCTATCTAACCACTGAGCTACCCTGCCACGCCTGATCCTATCACAGTTATCTGTATTCATTTGGTCTTTATCTGTCTAATTGTCTGGCTTTCTTTGCATGTAAAAGCAAAAAGTGTTTTTTTGTGCTGGAAGACATTTAAGAAGAGCATATGATCTTTAATTTAAAATTCGGTGAACCTGGAAGGCTCAAGAAGAACAATTATTATAATATAAAATCTTCATTCTTACTGTAGAACAATTGCATTTTTGCCTGTCACGCCATTATTAATTTACTTTGCTAATCCTGCTGTTTACCTCTGGCAGCAGAACCATTATCTATCAAATATCCTAAGAATCCATCTGTTGAGCATAAGCTGAAGTTTTTTTCATTCAGTGCAAGATACTGTAGGTGTCATGGGAAGCAGCTAATATTTGTTCACTGTTTTCAAAAGTTACCCCACAGACGCAGATCATAATAACATCAGTCTGTCGACCGATGAACGGAGGGAAATACCATTAATAAGTCTCACGCTGCAGTATGATTGATAAGCAGCCTCACCTTGAAATGTGCCGCAATGTTAACACAAGATGACAAGACATGTGGGGTAAAGGTTGGGAGGCCTAATCACCCTCTCCCCTCCTTCTGTTCATCACCGCTGCCTTAGAGGAATAATGACGGGAAACGGTGGCTTGTACACAGATTGATGACTGATCCCCGCAGAAGGCAACACATCATTAGCATCTTGTGAGGATAACCCCGCACTGTCCTCTGACATAAAAAAAAAGAGCACATCGTCACAGATGAAAAGAGATGTGCTTTCATCTTCCAATAACGTTGCTGTTTTCAATGCTGTTCAGTTGGCATTATGCTCCTCATAAACATGCTTTCTCTCCTGGGCTTTGATGTCATTAAATTAATGGAGTCCATCAATCGAGAGTGTTTGGTCCAATAGATGTGAGGGCTCTTGATATGATGACAGAGGAAGTCTAAAAAACATTTTGCAAAATGAGCATGAGTGAGTAGATAAGCAAAGAGATGGATGACAGTTTTTGAGGAGGAAATTAGGGCTTGTAAACTCATGTAGGTTTCACAATATTTTATACACAATCAATTCATCTGTCCTCTGATTTAGACTGTGAAAGACAAAAGAGCAAAACTAATCACTCTTGTCCCTCACTTGGCTCTTTATGCCCTAATATGAAGCTTTATTTCCTTAACTTCTGATATACACACACGTCTGTCCCAGCTCTCTTTACCTGCTCAGCACCACACAGCAGACAGACAAAGTTAGCTACTAGCTAGCGAACATAGTGAAGCATTTAGCAGCTAAAGGTCCAGATATTTCCCTCCAGAGTTGGAGGAGACCTTAAAAAGAGCTAAAAGGAGAGTGAATATTGGCCAGAAACACAAACTCCAAATGGATGCTAATGTAGCCGGGTGTCTGCTGGATGCGTGAAGAGGCAACTGTTTGCTAACAAGTTTGCCAAAACCACTTTATAAGGTGCTAATATCAGTGATGTACTTACAGCTTGTTTAGCTGCCCCCAAGTGGCCAAAAAATTGTATTGGTGCACTATACATTAGATAGATTATCAAATAATTTATACATAATGAGAAATCAGATTAGCCAAATATGTCAGGCTTTAACACAAATACACATGCAATAGGGAAAAACTCAAATGGATTTTGTCAAACTACCCCTGACATAGAAAAACTTTAACATGTGCAGGTTATTTATATGTAAGGAATGTACTAAGTGTTCCATTTTAAAATATATTCAAATTATTTTCATGATATTTCAGTCACAGGGCCAGACTTCTGCACTGTACATGAACTCTACTGGAAATCAATACATAATGATACAGGTTGTTGGTCCCCTGAGTTCTGCTGAAAATAGATTGATCTAATCCAGACCAGACTAAAAACATATTACATTTTAGTGTAATATCTTACTTACACTTTGGATAAAATACTGCAAAATGTAAGGGTTCTTAAAGGTTACTGAGTTAGTAAGATTACTGTCACACACAGTGTAACCAAGTGGCATATACGGATGTTACTGCTGACATCAGTGGCCTTGAGAGGGGCCACGCTGTATGTTAATATTTCCTCATCATTTGGAGCAGAAAAAAGTATTGCTATTGCTAGTCAGTACTGAGCACTTAATGCTAGACATAAAACAAAAGAAAAGAAAACGATGAAGACAAAAAAAAAGAGATGAGAGCAATTTTTTAACTTGGCTTATGTTGTATAGATCTATACAGCAGGTTGGTTATATACTCTTTTCTTAAATGAAGTCTTATGCTGAGGCCATTCGTGCTAATGGAATTTTCTTTGATGAAGCCAATACAAAAGAAATCAGCACACAAGGGCACAATTTATGGACGCCTGTTTCCTTTGCTTGGGCTGATTGGGAAGGATTTAGGAAACCATCTGCTCGATTGGTATTTTCCCTTGATATATGAGTCCATGTCAATTCATTTATTGTAGGACGCCCTAAAGCCATGAGGTAGCAGGAACCCCACCAACCCCCTCAGATGTATCTGGTGATTGACCACTATGGTTTTGCTCAATGATGAGTCAAGGGCACCGGTAACTACAGGAAAATTTAATTATATGTGCGCTGGTGCAGTAAAAAGTACTGAGGGATACTGCTGGCCTACGCAATGTGGGCTGAAATGTGACCATTCAATGTTCTCTTAGACCTTCTGTCTCCACTACTGAGAGTTTAAGGATGAAATGATCTGATTAGTTTTAAGAGAATAGTCACTAATAAAGAATCAGACTAATTAATGAATTCTGGTACAAGTGCGAGCATCTATCTCTCAGCTAAATGAACTCCATATGATCACATAATCCTTTCACTGCACAGTAAAACACCAAGCGACATTACAGCTACATTTCACACAGCTGCAGACTTATGTAACACCTGATATCTTATGTCATGGACATATGAGTCTTTTGTTAGCTCGCCAATGAGACAGCTCATCATCCCTGATCAGTATGCAGCACTGTGCTACTGCCCATTTTAAGATCCCTGCTGTCGCCAGCCCCCTTCTCCTATGGTTTGTGTACCAAATGTCAATGTAAATATTCATGTGTGTGGCTTTGACCTTGGATGGCGGTGTCTTCCACTATGCTTTCTCTCTTTTTACATTTCATGTCAAAAAAGGAAAATCAGGAAGGGTACAATGTAAAGGTGAAGGTGAGATGTTTTGTCAAAATGTGATCCGAAGCAGAAAACACAAAAGTTTAAAGTTACTGTCTTTTGCGTTTAGAAATCTTTACTATAACTAATACAATAATGTGCAGTATACCGTGGGAGGTAACCACAATGCTTTTATCCCGTCATGCCATTTTATTTAATGGTGACTGATACGTAACTGCTTCATCTCCGAGCCAAAAAACTCTTTGGACTCCGGAAGGTGTCATCCAGCATACTGTTTCCAATCTTACACTGTAAGTACCTGAGAGCCATCAGGAGGAGGGAAAAAATGAACTATAAACAGTCTAGGTCTGCAGTCACTTATTAAATCCCTGCCATCTTTCTGCCTTCTCATTACTTAAAAGAATGAAGTTATAAAGTTCTTTTACTGGGCACTGAACACCAGGCAATTAACATTTGGAGTCTTTCCTCCTGCCAGGTGAAGTTATTTTTGGTATTTTTAACCCTGTCCTCGTGAGATATCGTTAGAAAGATTTTAAATGAAATGATGACTAAGCAATGCAGAGAAAAACGTGCAGTGTAAAGCAGGGTAGTAGGGATAAATGGGGTTCAAAACCCGGAAGAAAACCAGGAAGGTTTGAAAGTGACCCTCTGCCTTTTAAAAGGTCCTCTGCACTTTTACTTGCTTAATTTATTCATTAAAAACAAGCTCTTTAAGACACCACCTGCATAAAATTATTTCTATGTTAAAGTGTTTGAGATTAATCTAACAGTCCAGTAAAGTGTAATGTATAGGTAAAAAGGACCAAGTCTAAACATGTTTTCATACACATAAACACACTATTGCAGGATCGCCGTATCGTCTATGTAAAAATAATTGTGACAATATCTCCTTTTATATAACAAACAAACAGTGGTAAATGGTAAAGGAACTGCATTTATATAGCGCTTTTCTACCTTACCGGACAAAGCGCTTTACAATGTTGCCTCTCATTCACCCATTCGCACACACACTCACACACTGATGGCAGCAGAGCATCCATGCAAGGCACTACCCTGCCCATCGGGAGCAACTCAGGGTTCAGTGTCTTGCTCAAGGACGCTTGGACACATGAACAGGAGGAGCTGGGGATCGAACCGCCAACCTGGGGATTAATAGACGACCCGCTCTACCTCCTACATGACAGGTGGTGTCCATGAAGGGGCACTTGAGCACATCGGATAGAGCAGTGGGGGCATGTCAGACTAAAACAATTGCGAAAGACTGTCTTAGAAGCAATACGTTTTTCAAATCCCATGCACATACCCCTGCACTCATACAGTACAATATCTCTTGATGCCGAGCAAGCCGACACCACGAGAAAACTCAACCATGTCTACCTTTACAGTACTTGACAGCAACAAATGAGATACACATTGACAAACTTGCTAGCTGTAATCTGTAAAGCACAACATTTATTGTAAACATAGGAAGTCAGCATCCGGCTCTGAATGGAAAGATGTCATATCAATTCAGATAAAAACAGAGCAAGCATAACCTTTCGCACAACTTAGACAATACGTCAGCTCTGCAGTCGTTCCAGCCCTTTGCACGGATGTCTTGATTTTTAATCATATGGAACCACGCTATTTCACAGCATGTTATAAAGAAATTCTCAGTTTCAGTATTCTAAAACCTGCAGGGGTGTATGCGTTTCCTGATACAGTATCACACAAATCATCAGTCCCAAATGGTGCTCCCACACTGAGAGTGAAAATCCATCCATTATGGTGAACTGTGTGTTTTTAGCACAGAGCTTGAATTCATTAAGTGGGACTCCTGTTTTACCCAGGTAACACGCACAAATGAGGGAATACTCTCCCTCATGCGATAAACAGCCGAGCAACAGGAGCCACTGGTGCAGTCGAGCAATTATGTTAAAAACAAACAACTCGGTCCAAAATTAGAATGAAGCAGAATTGAAGTGCAGAACATGTTGAGTGCTTCCATGCAAAATTAAAAAGCCATAAGCCTGAGTGCTGCTTGTGTAGATCATTTCAGCCCCATTGTAAGCCGCTCATTGAATTTCTTATAGCACATTTTCCAGTCTGATTGAAGCTTATGTTACCTTTCCAACATTCTCTTTTTAATGCCGCTATAAATCACTCCCAGTGTATCTACCACTTTGATCAATTATGAAATATTTTCTATTTTCCACTCATATCAGTTACTTTTATAGGCCTTTTTTGAAAAACGTGAAATATTATGAGGTGCTCTAAGCTTAAACCATGTGCAAACTCAACCTTTAATTCCCACTTAATTCTACAGACTACAGCAGCTCTTGTATTTGACTGCTGCCTTTACTGGCTGCATTTTGATTAAGGTGGATGTAACTGCACAGTGATATAGTAGATGATCTATACTGATGGAGTTGTTTTCAAGCCTGAGAGGTTTGATAAAAACATATTTAAATATTTTCAATCATGCTGTATTCCAACAAGTCAGCAACTTAGTGTTATGACAACTTTATGTCCTCCTGCTGGACACACGTGAACCGATGATTAAAGTAATTTATGAAAATAGGGAAGTAAGTAATGCTGCCAAGGCTTTGCATAAATTCTGGCTCATGTTAGCTGCTTCAGACCGTAAGGCTAGTGATACATCACTCTGTGGTATTTCTCTTTAATGTCTTACTAACATCTTACAGGACTGAAAAGAGACTGCAAAAGGATTTCTTTTTAGGGGCGAAGAATATAAATCCCCAGCGTAGTATAGTTATAGGTATAGCTGCGTGTGAGCCAAGACCTCTCTCTCCTCTAAAAATAATCACAACTTACTTGAAAGAACGTCGTTAGAATGAAGCTCACACGTCACTGCAAAGTGATTTGATCCTGATTTTGAGTGTTCACACTGAGGCAATATCATGATTAGCCTTTGTTTGAACAACAGGTTATTTTGCGATGAAACAAAACCTCTAAAACCTCTAAACTGTTGTGACATTTACGCCAAGCTATTGATTTTGTGTTACAGATGAGCTCAAAACACAACTGGAAGGAAGTTAAGTTTGACGCACAAGTTGAAAAGAAACAGAGCCTGTTCATTGGAGCCTCCTTTTCACAACCGAAACCTACAATATACTGACTTTTCATCAAAGATAAAACACAACACAAAAGAGCAGAGTCAATGCAGTTCGTTGCTAACCACAGTAACTCCACGTTTCAGTGTCTTTGTTAAAGAAAACTGAAAAGCTGTTATTGAGATAAATGCCACAGAAATGTCAGCTACAAATAGACAGCTGTCATGGTAACTCCAATATCTCATATCTAGCTTAAACGTCATTTTTTTGTCTTTTACAAAAGCCTCGCTCTGTCTGCTCCGGCTCAGAGAGGACTGGTGAGCACATAGAAACCATGGCAACACCTCAGAGGGAGGGGGGGAAACAATCTTTTCTTGACCACTAAAAGCTTTTGAGTGGTTCATTTAACCGACAAAGATGTGTGGAAATAAAGTTTTGAAAGGGGGGCGAACACACTTCTGTGTAAGGAGTTACTTTGCTCCTTTTATTCTGGTTATAAAAGCACATTTGTGTGGTTTGATTTCCACATCCGCTCATCTTCTGATACATAATTAGAAGCTGTACAGTCTCCCACACATGCTTCATTGTGTCATGAGTAAAGACTGCAGTAGTTTGCATGTGCTGGGAGATTCCTGGTAGATAAGCTATCTGACTTGAAACGCTTGTCCCATGAGGCAATGCACTCAGCTTATCAACGTGATTCATCTCCATGATAACATGGTGCGTCTTCGGGGGCCTGCGCAGTGTATGATGGGTGAGAGGCATGTCGACCTGCTGCTGCTGGGGGGTGGTGGACATCAGTAACACACTTCATGCTTATGACATTTCTCAGCACAAGTTTAGTGAATGAAGTAGAGCAACAGTTTAGTTTAACAACACAACTTGAAAACACTAATATCAACAATAATGTCAGCACTCACCTTATTGCGGTAAATATTTGTGCCTACTGAAATACTGAAGCAGCTGGATGCTACAGTGTGAGTGGTGGCTGTTGCCCAGGTAGGCGTATAGCTGCGTCTCCCTCCTCTGATGACACGTGGATGATTAATCATGGTATGCTGCGCGTGCACTTGAGCTGAAGGCTACTTGGGGAGGTGTATTGGGGGGGGGGTGCTCTACTCGGGAAGGACTGCAGGGTGACCAAACCCCCCGCGTGCGTGAATAAACAACATTCAGGTCCGAGCTGTTGGCCGCGAGCTGCGGAGCGCGAGGGCAGTGTGAAAACTTAGGCGCTGCCCATGGTGCTGAATCGCCCCGCGGCGTCCCCTCTCCGGTCTGTGAGGGGACCGACGAGCCTGTGAGCGTCATCTTTTCGACGACCTGCTCATACCTGAGCTCTCGTGCGAACCCGGGGACGATGGGAGTCTACAGTTTCAGCCACCAGATTTAGTCTCAGTCTTGGCGCGAGGACATGGATGAAGGACTTGTGGATTTAAACCCCTGAATGAAGAATCCGTCTCGGCTCGACAAAATGTTTCTGAAGACATCATTTGTTACGTACTTTAACTGGTCATCTGTTTATTGACCAGCGCGAGCCCGATTCAGCCAGTGACCGTTCATTCATTCATGAAAGGAATTCCAGCATGTTGTGAAAAAAACAATGAACTGCTGTGATTTAGTTGCCCTTCAAGCTTAGGAGATCCGCTTTTTAACCCGAGAAGAGCCACGATACCCGGCGAGACATGGCTCGCCTGCTTGTTTTGGTCAACTCCGTGGTCCTGTTGCTTTTGGGCAGCGACATGTTCTTGGTAGGAGCAAGTAAG
This sequence comes from Oplegnathus fasciatus, assembly GCA_003416845.1. Classification (NCBI taxonomy): domain Eukaryota; kingdom Metazoa; phylum Chordata; class Actinopteri; order Centrarchiformes; family Oplegnathidae; genus Oplegnathus; species Oplegnathus fasciatus. The sequence continues at coordinate 582,431 of NTHP01000159.1, forward strand.
TATAAGCCTCTGTAGCAGGAGTCAGATCCATCATTGTGCACTTTTGTAGCCTTGTAAAATGCGCCATTAGACACACAAAGCCTGAACAAGTCACTGTGTTTGTTAGAGCCTAACGAGGCTTTTGTATTTTAATCAGCACCCAATGATGCACCTAATTCCACGATTCATTCACACACAAATCAGATATTTCTTTATGCTCAGGTCTACTCTCTTACTGTATTTTGATCATAGCTCATCCAGTAACACCTGTTTAACCAAAGAAGCATGTTTAAGTACAAGATGGGCTGTTATACCTTTCTTTACTTTCTTTGAATCATGTATAAAAACAAGACAGGTGTCTATTTTAAAATAAACTTCTGTGCTTCACATTTAAATTCATAGCTATATAAATAACCTTAAGAATAACCTTGGCAGTTTGCCTTACTTATGCATCTAATAAAAGCACATTTACAGCAAGACACCTTCCAATAATTTCCTAAAGAGAGAATCTGCACTCCAGCCACATCCAGACTTCTTTCTCTCAATGATGTTTCACTAAAGGAAGATAATTTAATTCTTAAATCATGGCACTACTAAACTATGGGACTTAAAGCTCTCATTGGGGGCGGGCAAAATGAACGGGCATTCACTTTTCCGAAATAATGTGCCGCAGAAACATCAGTTGCAGAGCCAAAACAGCTTTCAGTGAGATCAAGAGAGAGATCACCTTGTGCTTAAACTGTATGTGGTCTCATCTGCAACACCCTTCTAATTATTCTGGCATTCTTTTCATTGCAAATTCAGCTTCAGACTTGCTGTTTATGATTTTTTTCCCTTCTCTATCTGCCTCTGCATGTGTGCATCTACAGTATCTCTGCCTCTTTATCTACCTGTCTACCTCTATCACTTCCTCCCTCGCCTCTCAAGGGAACCGAGTCCTACATGCGATAGCGCCTTGAGAGAATCAGATTGGCACCTCGCTGTTTCTGTGGGTGTGTGCACTGCGTGCCTGATACACATATTCAGAGCTTTTGTCATGTCGTGCGCTGACATGTGAAGCGCTCTGATCTCAGTGGAGTTCTGCACAGGGCTGTCAAGAGCAGGAAAAGCTACTATTAAAATAATGAACATGGCACTCATAAATATAAATTTGTCTGATGCAGTGAGCTTCAAAGTAAATGAAAATAAATGTTGAATTAATGACCGCCAGCCCCGTGCATGCTATGAGACAACGGGATTCACAGTGACATGTCATTCAGAGGAAGGTCTAAATTAATTGTAAGCCTCTTTGGTTCATCATGAGGTTGCCCATAAAAGTTTAAACTCTACGACGAAGCAGGAAAACTGAGCATTTCAGTGAAGTCTCTCTTTGGTAATAATATTATTGGAATTTGCTTAAATACTTTTGAAAGTGATACAAAAATTATGTTTTTCTTTCATCTCACCTACTGAAATTTGCTCTCAAAGCTTTTCACTCACCCATGGAGCATGCTTTTCAACATTAGTCATGATTATGCAATAATCTACATGGCACGGGTCTTTAAATTTGGGTTGGTAAAATTGCAGATTTGTAAAAAAAAACAAAAAAAACATGCAGAAATGACATCTGGTCCAGATGATCCGGTATTCAAGTCAGGATCGAGCTTCCAATCTAAATGTAATTGAAAAAAAATCCAGTAAGAAACAGTACAAACTCACAGGTGTTTGATTTTTGTCCTTTTCTGGGTCCATACTGACAAGAAACACTTGAATGTGGGTACCCATATTTACTCTTACACAGTCTGAAAACAAGCATGCTAGAAAATGAATCCCACGTGAGGCCTAACCAGAGCTTCAGCAAATGAATTAGAATTTATTGGATTGATTTGGACGGCCAGGCTCATATCATTCTTCAAATTGGCAATCTGCTGTTCATAAACCTGGCGACACATTCTTGACAAATAGACGATCTGTATTAGAGCTGAATCCATCGGAGCGAGGGCCAATGTTTGCTCACGTTGTTATAATTTTATCTGCTGTCACATGGCAGACATTTACAAATACGCAGGAAAAATACAGACAGCAGTGTGCTTAAAAAATAGGACTTTATTCAATCCTAGATTATATATCAGGATTTTGAGTGTCATACAGCACAAGTTACACTTGTTGGTGTTTTGTTTAGACATCTGTAGAACCAGTGAACACCCACAGTAGCCAATAAAATTAATGCTGCAAACTCTGATTGTAAACAACTTGTTCATAAATCTTCTCCCACACGTCACTGCATGCTAGCCTTTACAGTTTTGGGATGGTGAAGTAACGTTAGCTTGTGGCTGAAAAGCTTTGAAAAGGTTTGGCCAGTGATTACATTAACCTTAGACTGGCACCTGGTCCCATCTGGCCCCACTGTCGTTTCACAGCCTCTGAGTCTGTGAGAAAGAAGACAGAGTGCACCTAAAGGAAGAGATAGTAAGTGCTCCTACTGTAGGGAGGCTCTGAAATGTATAGGAAAATGCATAGGACTTAGCCATGCCTGACTGGGCAAGCCCTTTTATCTATATCCAGCTACATAAGCTACTTCATACTGTTGTTGCAGCACTAGATAGATTCTAGTGAAGAGTAAGAGATTTAAGGAAACATCACATAAAGTCACTGTTCCCACGTGGCATCAAATGTGAAAGAAAGGCAGGATCTCAGAAGGGAATGGAGTTCGGAGATGAAACAAGAAAATGGTCTTCAAAGGTAATATGGGGGCAGAGAGCGCTGCAGCTGAGTTAAACCAGCACGGCATTGCTTAAGAGCTCCACTAGCAGGCGATTTGCAACACGGGGGCCTGCGAGTAGCTGTGTGACAACCTCCTGCTGTGCAGAGGAGAACATTTAGACTTCCCACGACCAGGTTTGAAACACATCCAGATGAAGCTGTTTGAAGACTGACTGGGCAACACATCAAAATTCACGGCACCTGTTATGAGTTATTGCCTTTATTTATAAGATGTCAGTGAATATATTATCTCGCAAGGGACTGAGGCATTATAAGTATTAGAAAAGGATTATATTCCAAGCAGCCCTTTAAACTGTCACTAGCTTGGAGGCAATTGAGACTGAAATATGATCGATAATACAGGGAGTCCACAGCCTCAGTAAACCGGTGTTTTGCCTTTTAAATGTGTTTGAAGAAATATGCATTATGCACCTTTCGGAGTTTTATTGTGTCGTTAGTGAACCGATCAATCATTTGGAACATTTATTATGGAATAATGAGCGGAGCACTCATTCATGTCAGACTTGATATTGTTCGTAAAATTAAGTGGTAGCAGCTTCTGTCTCTATCTGAGACATTTACTGAGTCATAGAGCAAATGTCACTTTGTCGCACTTCTAACGGTAAATGAGTGCATGAGCTTTTAAATTGAGTTCATCATTTCTGTTTCGAAAAATCATTCAAAAGAAAGGACTGTGTTCAAAGACGTTAAAAGAAGAAGTTAATCTACAGAGGATTTCTGATACTAACTGGAGCCTATTAGAATAGATCACTGACTTTGCTATCACACCTTCTAAAAGAAAAGCAAAGAATGTATCTGCTTGGCATCCAGATACACTATCTATTTACAAACTGTGATGAGATTTAAGGGCCTTTAAACAGCTGCTTAAATTGGAGCTCCCTAGGTGTAGAGGTTACATTTTTATTTGCTCATGAGTGCTATCTTTCAATAACCCACATCACGCATTTCAACCTTAATGTTTTTCTTCTGGCGGCATCAAACTAAACACAGAAGTGGCTCCTGGAAACAGCCAAATGGAGGTGACATGTCATCTGTCAAATTGTGTTCCCGGTAAATCAGACCGATGACGTAATCTCCAATTTTCTACTCACATCTCATTTTTCTATTTCTGTTTATTCGATGTGTCATGGTTATCCAAGGTGGCCTGCGATCACAAGCTGCACAGGCTGTCTTATCGTGATGCATCGAAAATCATGAAAAAACATCTCCAATCAATCTCCTCTCTGATTCTGTGCAGTAATATGCAGTATAAGCAACCAATAAACAAACTACACCTAAATCAGGATATATATCGCGCAATTGTGCTATGCAAGCAAATACAGAGGACAAAATATCAGATGCACGGCTCAAATTCAAACTGGGCTCCTTTCCACGTAGCTTGTCAGCCATTCACAGAGCCACCTGCACTTTCACTATCTCTCTGTGCACTCTGGTTGGATGGGGAGTAGCTAATGTGCTTGGCTTTGGCTATACGCTATGATTCATCCTGGCGGTGCGCCCACATCCCAAGAGGGTCTTACCATTTGTTTGCACTGACACATGCCTCGGCCTCTGTGACCTATTGCTGTTTGATTTCAGATCTTACGTAACACATTCTGTGGAGTGGGGCTTACTCAGGACACGTGGCCGACAACAAATATTGAAGTATCCACAATGACACTTATTGCTGCAGAAGGGAACATCAAACAAGCTGGAAGGGAAACATTGGGAAGAGGATTGGATTATTGGACTTCACATCAATAAAAACATTTGCATTAGAAAATCCCGTCATCTGTTCTCCGTTCATGAGCCAACAGTGATTACATTTTGGAGACATTAGGAGCATTTTTTCTTATTTATCATGAGCTTCTAAAATATTAAATGAATGAACACAACAACGTTAGTCTGTAGTTTTAGTTTTTTGTGTTCTACAGTCCAAAAAGTCACCTTATGCAGGTACTTCAAGTTGAAAATATACTTTTCCTGCTCAACCACG
>NTHP01000159.1:588197-614069 GCA_003416845.1 Oplegnathus fasciatus
CCCCCCGGTTCATATTGCCACAAGGGCTGAGAGAGTGAGACTGATAGCCCTGTCTGACCCGGGGGTCTTGAGATCTGCCTCAATGTCACCTTTTGCACCGAACACAGAGGCCGCCGTTGATTGTCTCCGAGATAAAACAGTCAGAAATGCAAGAAGCGAAAGAGAGAGTAAGAGAGGGAGAGGGAGCGATAAAAGGGGAGACACAGGGAGATAAGAGGAGAGGGACCTGAGAGGGACCGATATAGAAAACGGCAAATCATTTGAAATAGCTCCCAATTTCATCATTTTGTCTTTCATCTTTCTCTCTCAAGTGCACTTTTTGGATGAAATATCGTCCTTGTACAGCACACGCCTTTGGCTGTCATCTCAAGCAAACTGTGTTATGGGTTATTACGTCCGTGCCCCATGAGTTAATGAAAGCGTTTAAAATACAAATTGACTGTACAACTTTAATTAACTTTAACTAATACTCACTTTGTAGTGGACTGCTACAGGAAGCTGTAACTAGAAATCTTACTACTGGTACTTAAAGAGCAGCTGTGATACTGGAGTTACATCTCATTAAGCGTATGTTATTCCACCTACTTTTACGTATATATTGTCTTCCCTGATGCCATCCCCATAAGGAACTATTCTTTCTGCATTTCTTTTCACATATCTGACAGCTCAATACATTTCCACTCACTTGACCCTCTCAGCATAGCATCAGTTACTTTCTGTGACAACACACAAAGTCCATTAGACCCATGTTAACGACAAAAGCCCTGAGGATGGCCTCCAGGTCCCCATCTGCCCTGCCAATCCCATTTTACCTATCCATCTGACCCTGAGCGATTGCTTGGAGACTGTGAAGCCATACAGGGCCCTCTATTAGATGTGTCACCCTCTGTTTCTACTGGCTTTTGCTTCCCAGGCTTTTGTCCCACTTCGCAATCAACGTGTCCGCCGGCAACCAAATCATGATAGATGGCTGCAAAGTGACAGGGTGAAGAAACGTAACCCTGTCCGAGGGAGGTGGACATGAAATAGACACCGTGGTTACTTTAAAAAGGCCAGTCTGTCAGGTTGACAAACAAGGCTGATTAGCGGGAAGGAGGAAAAATGTGAAAAACTGATACATGATTTTTTGTAATTGTAGGTTCATAATAAAATGCAAGCCAGCAGTTTATTTAAACAGCTAGTAACTAGATGAGTGACGTGTTTACTCTGAATTTTCTCATTTGTGATCTAATTGTTTGGTTTGTTTTTCACTGAGACTGCCTTTGAAAACAGTTGCATGCATGACACTATGTCCTGCATGTATTTTATGTCCCTGGCGACACCAAACCAGAGAGTAAAACCTAGTTATTCACTTTTAATTCAAAACAAACACCTGTGGAGCATTAAGAGTGCCGACACAATGCTTGAGACCTTCCAGGTGCAGTGTGGACACAGATGGCATGGATAATTTAATATCTAGAGAAGTCGGTGTCTTAATAGATCCTTCTGTTTCTGTTTCCTTTCCTCCAGACCGGCCACCAGCTCCTGTCAATGTGTCCGTCATGAACCTGCGGGCCGACTCGGCAACTGTATTCTGGGAGGTTCCAGAGGGAGATATAATAATTGGCTTCTCTATCTCACAACAGGTAAGTCCTAAACTTCTAATATAAATCAGGGAGACCACGGACAGGTTAGCAGAACACCCCCCCAAAAGACAAAATTGCATCTGTTTTATTTTTGGCTGTAGCCATTTGTGGTTTGGCTTTGAGCCTTCATCATGTCCTGTTGAAATTTAGTTGGCACGCCACCCAGCCAGTCGGTAGAATGAAGAAGTGCACCTGGAATCGACTACCACGTCACAGTTCTTGACAGCCTGTGGAACACATTGGGATAAAATGGGTATGATAATCTATTCACTGACTGAAGTCCATAGAGGAGATTTTGTGTATGTATCATGAGTTTGTCCAGCATACTGAGTAGCACATATGCACAAGATCCTGGCTGAATATAGATGTGTTCTCGTCTGGATGTACGTTGTTAGGAACCCCTTAAAGCTTTGTTTAGCATGCAGAAAGGCTGACTGAATCTTGCCTTCAAGCCTGGAGTTAGAATAAAACTTGGCATGGTCGATTTGTCAAGAGAAAACAAGGGTGCAGCGGGAATGCACGCAAGTATATGGAGCTGCCAAACTGCATTTTGAGGATGAAAAGATTTTTCAAAGGCTTAAAATAGGAAAACCACTGAATGCTAACGTTGAATGACGGAATGCCATATGCTGCTGTAATTGTGTATATGCTTTATGCAACTCAAAACATTATGCAGTCATTTAACTTTGCTGTTCACTCAGTGTGACTGATGGGCTGTATATAACACCCAAAAGTCTCTCCTTGGTGCTGTTCATCATGTTATCATCTGAATTTGAACACGTTTGGTAATTGCCTTGAGTGTATACGGCGGTTTAATTATTATATTATTCATTGTTTACCGAGAGTAACAAGCTGTTTTTTATATCAGATCTCTCAGTCAAGCAGGGCCATAAAAAACACATAAGAGGAAGACATCTGGCCCAAAGCCACTTGAAGTGCAGATGGGCTAGAGAGCACACGAAGAAGAGAGCTCTGCATGCAAGCAGAAGGAATAATTCTCACTGCTCTGGGTCTTGATTGCGCCAATAAAATTCTGAAAGGTCAAAGACAAAGTCTTTGAAATCTTGTGACTCAAGGTACTTGCAGTCTAAATTAATCAGAATATTTACTCCACAACTTTTCAATTTCCAGTCAAGACTCCATATGGCAGAAATAAAGTGCCAACTGTTAATATAATAAAGTACTCAGCATGTCGTTCTCCAGCACCTTGAATATTTTCTGGTTGGTCACCTCCGTCTCACAACGCCCGTGGCCCATATAGAGGTGCATGATTGTTTTTAGCTTTTTTTTTTATGATGTTGGAAGGTGATGCATCATTAATGCAATATTGCCTTGTAAAGATGAAATTCATAAAGTCAAGCAACAAGACTTTTTACATTCGCAGCGCTGGTGTTCCTGTGTGCTCACCTTCAGCACCTTATTGCCCACTGCGTTGATTATTGTATCTACTCAATAGATCAGTGCATTCTGTTGTTCTCAATTTCTCCCCCAATCCCTAGAGGCAAGATGGACACATGCAGCGATTCATCCGGGAAGTCAACACCACCAGCCGCTCTTGTGTTCTTTGGGACCTGGAGGAGGAGACGGACTACATCATCCAGGTGCAGTCGATTGGCCTCTATGGGGAAAGCCAAGCAAGCAAGAAGGTCCATTTTCGCACCCTCAAGAAGTCAGACCGCTTCCCCTCCAACAGCTCCAATCAAGGTGAGCTGCTCTGAGAAACACTGAAGGTACTAATAATTACCTATGGCAAAGTTTGCTTGGAAAAAGGTGTTTCTGTCTGTGTTCAGGGACAGTAATAGAGTGTGTTTAAAAGAGTGGGGGCTCATGTTTCCTCAAATACTATTAAACCTTTCTAAAACCTTCTTTAAAAAATTAAAGGATAAAGCTGGCACTATCTTTTTATTATCATCATTCAAATCCTTTAAAAACACCAAAGCCAACAATCAATCTATCCTTCTAACAAGTATCATTTGTGTAGCCACAGATACAGTTCATAGCTCCTTATCACGGAACTCCATTATTGTTCAAAAACTATAAATAAAACTAAGGGTCCTATCTTACACCCAGCGCAAAGTGGCGCACAGCACAGAGCAACTGTCATTGCTAGTTTCCAACTGACGCAGTTGTCATTTTCACGCCCAGTGCCCACGTTGTGTAAGTAGGAAATGTACTTGCACATCTGTGCCCATCGGTGTGTTGGTCTTAAAATGAGGTGTGGTCAGGCGCACTGTTGGCGCATTGCTATCTTGACACAGCAGAAAGCGATTGCCTAAATAGGTGCAGGTGCAGGTGCACCTGGCTTTTAAAGGGAATGGGAGACAATACTCTGATTGGTTTAATTCATGTTACGCTCAAAACACACCTATGATTAATTAAGAGACTAAATACAACCCCTTTGTCCCTTGCGCCTTACTTTGCGCCCAGATTATGTGCCGTTTAACCAACAAAAGTGGAGTTGAACACGCCCTAAATGCCCTTTAGACCACGCGCTATAGATCGTTTAAATAGGGCCCTAAGAGTCAGACATACTACCGGCTCTGTGAGGCTGCACACAGCAGTGCTTTGAGCTACATACTAAGGTAAGCATTCTAGCATGCTCACAACAACAATGCTAATGTTTTGCAGGTAATATTTACCAGGTTCTCCTTTTATTTTAGCATGCTAACATTTGGTAATTAGCATTAAACACAGAGTACAGCTGAGACTGATGGGAATGTCATAAGTTTGGAAGGTATTTGGTCATAGCCCAAAGTACAAGGAACTTAGCATGTTAAGTGGCATCTGCCCGAAATGGATTTGTCACTAGAGTTTAAAAAAAAAATGCAGTTGTGGAGTTTCAAATTGTTGTTCATGAAATGAAGAAATACGTATTTTACCCAGTGCAGTGGTGTGGCTCTGTTGTGTGTTTCTAATAGATGTTGAATGATAATGTAGTTCTATGGCACAGGGGTATAAACTATACCAGTCTTTGGATACACAGGCAGTTGTTAGTAGGATAAATTCATTGTTTGTTTTGGTGTCTTCATGGGATTTGTTAATATCAACAAAATAATTTACCTGCCAGGTATTGTGTTAATTCAGAATCTCTCCGCAAGTCAACATGATGCTGTAAAGTTTGTCAAAATGCAGTATAATTGATAAGGTCACAATAGGTCACTCCTTGTTCTGTCACATAACATAATGCTTTGCTTTTAATTCTACAGTACATGGTCTGCCACAGGCCTTTTTCCCGAGGCACAGGCAGGAGCAACCCATTACAGATGCTTTTCCTGCTGTTGCGCTTAAGCCTCTTCTGGCTGTTGAATGCTTTTAAGCACCCTGACGTTGAAAATGAGGTACAGTACAGGCTAGTGGCGACATAAGTGCAAGTAACCTGGAGCCTCCTCTCACAACGTCTCTCTGAGGGGGCCCTATGTGCTTCTTGCACGTTTATTTTCTCCTAGACACCAATTCATTATTGACAGACTCTTCAAGCATGGCCGCAGGCAAGCTCCTCTGAATTTATGCAACTCTATATTGCTCCGGGTGCCTAATCAGGATTCTGACCCACACTCTAAAACACTTCGGATTCAGTGTCTGGGCTCGGCTCATGGGCTGGAGGGAAATATGAAGACCGTGACCAATAGAGAATAGTGGCTCTCCATTTCTTACAGCACAGATGAGGAAAGAGTGAGAAAAAGCTATTTGCTCTCTATTATAAGCAGTTGGGAAGAGTCTGCATTTCAGAGGAGACTCCTTTGCTAATCTTCTCTGCATTAGTTCAGCCACGATTATGGGATGAGCCAAATGCATTTACTATTGCATTTGACATTGGTCTAGAAACAGTCCTGATACTTCAAACTATGTTTCCTCTATTATCGTATGGTCTGGTTGAGGTTGTGAATATAGGAAGTGCTGATGCAAGTGAATCATAAACATTTCTATTCAGCTGACTCAGGTGTGGTACCATTAGTTAAGCTGGCAAGATCGGCGAAGAGAAAGAAACTAATTCAGGCTCAAGTTCAACACAAGAGCCTCTGCACAGTCAATTAAGCTAATACAGGCACTGGCATTACACTCCTTTTCCTGTTGCTTTACATCGAACACTCAGGAAATGATTTTCTTATTTTTGAAGTTAAAAGCAATGGATTTTAGGAAGCTAACGAACCATCAATATATGAACAAAGTGCTGAGCATGAAAAGACTACTTTTTCAAGACTCTTGGACAAGATTCACTATGCAACATTAATCAGGATTTGTAACCCACCCCCCCGAGTTATCCAAGTGGGTCAGAAAAACAGCCCATTCAGTGGATGAGCTTCATTTGTGGGAGTTTGTTTTTGTAAGTGTAGAAGCAATCAGTGTCAGCTTTCCATAAATCTAATGGCAGCACTGCTGACTTCTCATGCCCCAGTTTCAAAGTCCAATCACATCAACTTTCTTTATGTAACTCTTGTCAAGTTTATTACTCTGCTTCTCTTTTCATGTTTGGCTCTGGGCCATTGTATATTTTGACTCTGATGTTGTCTGCAAATGTATTGTGTGTGAGTCACGCACACAATGCACACATCGCATGGGAAAAATCCACACAGAGCAGCTGTGACTGATACTCCTTTAATAGATAGTCTGTTGCTATTGTTATTTACAGTTTCAGATAAAGACTCAGAGACAAACACAGAAACCTCATTAACTTTGCTGGTGTGATGGAAAATGAAACCACTGATGCAATCAGCAAAACAACATATTAAAGTAACACGCAGCCTTAAAGTAATGTACTGTAAGTAAACAACAACAACAACAGCAACAGCAACACATAACTAACAGAACTACCTGAGGCTACATGTCCTAAAACTGTTCAGTATATCTACAGTACATCAGTTAAACTGATACTTACATGTATCGACTTCTCCACTTTGTACAACCTGATTTAGGTGAGTCTGCTTGAGTAGGATAAAAACATGTATGCATGCTACATGTTTGACGTTTTATTTGTGTTTTATCTGTGTTTTCAATCCTGTATAAACTGATAAACTGCTACGAAAATAAGGTACTGGCAATGGTACCACCAGACATTTAATCGTGCAGGCTGATGTTTGCTATTGTAATCTGTGGGTTTCATAAATGCTGGTTGGATCACTCTTAATGGGAAGCAATGGCAGCGTTTTATTGTTTCCTATACACTTTCATCCATTCCACAACAAGCAGAATAAATGTACTTTCATAAATATACTTTTACTTCACCAATCACATTAATTTATCATAACGTCCCTTCTAAATTGTACACAGTGCTGCATAAACTAACTAATGTGGCTAACGTTAGCCTGCAGGTTGTATACCTGTATAAAAATAGATTTTATTCTAATTGAGCATTAGAATTGAAAGCCAAAGCCAAGTTTCTCATGTTGATGGTCATCAACATGAGAAACTTGGCTATTCTCCTACATACACCTTTGAGACACTCATTTTAGCCACAATATTAATTCCCACAACTCCTCAAAAATAATTTGTTGTTATTTTGTCTCTTATCAAGCTTTTGCCCGCTCTGAAAGGATGTTTACAATGTTTCCTCCTAAAATAACAACATATATGTTCTTCATAAACCTTAATGCACTGTAATTTAATGTGACATTTTTATGTTCAATATCTTGCTGCTGACCATTGTTCCTTAAAAGCCTTTTTAATCTAGCTGGCTCCAGCATCACAGAGCCATTTCAGAGATCTTTTGTCACAGCCAAGTGCCTCCTATTGAAACTAAAAGGATTTGGAGTATGTACCAGGCATTTTCAAGAGCCAGAGCTACGATACCCATGAATCAATAATGCTTTTATTTTTTTCCTCAATGCAATTCTCTTTGATAATGTGATTACATATTAGTGCGTATGCCACTGAATGTACACCTGTCCCAGCCGGATTCAGAATCCATCTATTTCATATAAAGCATTTCCTGGCAAGATACATGCCATGTGTTGCTGGAGAATTTGAATTTAAATAAGCTTCAGTGGATTTTTTTTTTTCCGGGATCAATATGTCTTTCCAAAGTCTATTTCAATTCCATTAGTTCCATGGAGAGCTTTTAATCAGTTTATATTTATGTGCTTTGTCTGCCCTTCAAGAGTGAGGTATGTTGTGCTGTGGTCAGAGGAGCAGGGTTCTGGCTTTAACATTGAAAACATACAATTGTTGTTGTATGTTGGCATTACTATTTATTACCTTTTATTAGTATTCCATTTATTTAAGCAATGTCTATGTATGTGCATTTGCAAAGTAAACATCTGTGAAGATCTCAAATAGAATACATTTCCTTGAGATATAATTCTAGCATAATGAAGGGAATTTACTATGTATGATTTATTATGCTGTAGGTGATTCTCTTATGCTTAAGTGGGGAAATTAACATGTTATATTTGTTAGCATGAATAGCGATGCCACAAGCAATACAAAAATCTCCAAATATGTTATATAAATCATTCCCAAACAAATGACATAAAACCACTAAGAATGTTACCTGCTGCCACTACGCTGTCAAGCTGTTTCACACAGGAGAGCGAAAAGAGAATATTTTCAAAGGATGGATGCCTTGAGCAGTCAAACCTAACTAGGCAGGTGGTCCCCTTAGACACAATTACTGTGTGATACTTCAAAGAGATGCCAAACTGTCTTTGCTGAGTCAGAAGCTACACCTAGGCTCTCCCATTAACAGCACTGAGACAAAGGTATGCTACACATTGTTTTGTTTTGCTCCCTGAAAAATATTCTTTTGACTTCAACTTGTTCAATTACACAACTTTCCATCTTTAGTCAATGTTTTATATACATATAAATTAATAGCAGTCAGTCCAACAGTTGTTTTTTGTAGTTCAGATGTAACTCACATTTTTAAGGCAGCAGTGAAACTTTAAAATGTGTTAAATGTTTTACAGCGTACTGAAACCTAAAAAACACAATTGCTCAGTCTCAAGGAGACATAATGAAAGAATAAATCACAGAATGCATCTTTGTGACAGCACTACAGCACCCCTGGTGTGTTGTTACACGGTTTCCCGACACAGTTCACAGCCACAAACAACACCATGGGATTTGGGGTGAGCAGAAGGAAGGTCGACTAATTATCTCAACACAAACTCTTTGGTGCACCGGAGGCACCGCAATCCGCTTGTTCTCCACCAGCAGAGAATCACACAGCATATTCGAGTGTGGTGCCAACATGAAATATGTATGATACAGCAGCAGGACATGCTATTCAGGTCATCTGTAAATTCTGTTCACTCACTCTGTGGTATGAAACAGCCTATGAAACATATACTGTATGTACATACTGTATATCAGAATGCTGCACAGTCTGCATGCACCAATGCACTTTTTCTAATTAAGCAGGGTCATTAGATCAATTAGAAAACTGTAAACAAGAACAAGAAGTTTGGTTGAAAAGTCTTGCAGAAAACAGACGCCCCAAAGATTACATTCATCGCTGAAGCAGCCTTTGATGTGCTGTCATCATCCCACCCCTTCTACCCGTAGTTTCTTTATGCACAGACATAACTCAGAAATATCATGTCAGGATGCAAATCCAGTCTTACTCAGAGAGGGAAAGTTGAAGTTTGGTGCAGCAGCAATCAAACACAAAGAGGGAATTGTTCTTGCTAGGAAGACTAAAAATGCATTAAATAGTTTTTTCATATATGCAGAGGAACTTGTTTATTATTGAGTGGGTTGGGTTCAGACAGATAGAATAATAAACTGGGGAACAACTCACAGGAGCACTAGTCGTACTTAACACTGACCTGAGTCCTGTCCTAGTGTAATGTGCAGCCTGATATCAAGTCAAATCAAGTGAATATATTCCTCCTGGTAGTTGTGTGTAGGTTTATTAGCAAACCTACATGCTACTGCCAAGACGTATCCCTCCACCACGGCCATTCTTATAAATATCTGTGATGTGAACATAGTTTCCTCCACTTTTTTTTTTGTCCAAGTCTGAGTTTACACGTAACCCCCCGCATACAACAGGTCTTTCAAATTGATAAATTAGCATCAAGCACTTTTCTGTGATTTGTAGTCCTTCTTAATTTCCACTGTGATGTACCCCTACCCCTTTCCTCTCTCCACTAACATGCCTGTACGCACTTCTACCAAGACTAAAAAATGTGGCAGTATAATTGACCCCACTCCCTAATAGCTATCATGTGAAGAGAGCTGACAGTCTGGCGTTCGGGGCCAGTTTCTTGACAACTTGATTCACTAAAAGAGGCAATTGGGAAGAGTGGTGCTCTGGAAGAGTTCCATCCATGCGGGTAAAGAGATAGTTTGGAGAGTGGAAATAGGCCCATATTCAATCCACTTAAAGGAGGATTAATGCTACGAGACTGATGTGTGGTAATGCCCGCCACATTTTCTGACTACTACGGTTTTTGTTAAATGGCATAACAGTCATGAGAAATAAACAGTGTCCATGTTTGCCAGTCCTCACTGACTGAATGTAAGTTGAACATCTTACATTATCAGGAAAACCAGTAAAATAGCTCTGCAAATAACACTACCTTAGTAAAGATTCTAATAATCTGTATAACTATTACTGAGACACATGGATGTTGTTTCAACTCCACATTAATGTTTCAGACCATTGTTTGTGACGTTGTTCTATTGGATTGCATTTTAATGTCTAATGCATCTCATATTTTGTTCCTTCCATAAAAATAAAGAGGGAAGGACAAAATAGTCAGTACTTTGTCTTCAGTATTTTGCGTTCAGGAGTCTGTATTTACAGTACGACAACTGTCCTGTCTGTCCTCTCTCCTAGATGACCCCACTGTGCAGGGCCTGGACAAGTCCCGGCATCTACAAACAGGAGAGATGATTATAATCGTGGTGGTCTTGGTCATGTGGGCAGGTAGGTTTGTAGACTGTGTGTGGTTAATAATATTCAATAATATTTGTCCTTTTTACTGGTTTGAAGTGGGTGGGGTCATTTGGGAAAAGGTGATGTCACATATTTGCGTGCACCAATCACAGTTCAGGAACATTTGAATCAAAATGGGGTGACAGTTGCTGGGTTGTTTGCTTGTGTTGCCAGGACACTGTCAGTCAAATCTGATCTCACACCGACAGAGTCCTTATGAAACAGATTAGCAGAGTATTAGACTCTTAATAAAAAATAAGGATGTTTTTTTTCCAAACTCTATCTACCTTTATTGTTGCATATTTATTCATGAATATTTAATCTAACAGAGAAATACTTTGAAACACATTTAACAAACACTTTAAGTACCATAAAGTACAATAAATGTACAGAATTCTGACTTAATGTCACTGCAGCTGACCCTACATGTATGTGACTGGGATTAATATTAAGACACTGATAGATTTTTTTGGTCAAAATGTCATCAGTACTCCAGCTTAAGCACCTGATTAATGTTTGATCTGTAATAGTGGTGATACTGTCTCTATAACAACCATACACTCCTGGTTCTTCAGGGTGACACAGTAACGTGTGCCTTTGATCTTTAAAAGGTTATTAATAGGCCAATCCAATAAAGTCTAATATCTATAAATCCAATGCCAAGCATCAGATGTTATTGATCAGTTGTTATCAATAGTGAAATGACATTAAAATCCTGCTTAATAAGCTAAAAGATGATTGGACTTTTCCAATGAATCTGCAAAATGTTAACATTTAGTGTCGGCCTCAATGATGAAGACTAATGGTGCACGCCTTACAGAGGTTTCACACTGTAGATTATCTTGTAGCTACATAAATACATTGACAGAACAATCAATAAGCCACAAATCAATAAACAGTTATTCAGCACAAGACCTACAGGATCCTTATTAAGTGGAAGACAGAGTCCAAAAAAGTAAGTAACACTCACTCAGAAATAAATGCAACAACTCTGAACATCAAGTCCCTTTTAGGCAGCGATGTCAAACCAACATCACGCTTTAGTATTCTCTGCATCCAAGCTCTCCATCCCAGTATGGTTTTCTACTCCTTTGAGGAAGTGTGCTGATTAATGAAGTGTTGAGGCACAATGAGAAGTGGCATATCTGACAGGCTGCCAGGAGCAGGGTTTCCCGCCCCCGAGCACCAGAGTGAGATGTTAAATAATACTAATGAGAGAAACCAAAGTAACACAGAGGCTGCGAAGGAGCGAAAGACTAAAAACACCTCGTGTGGCATATTCATAATGGACTGCTCATTTGCAGCGAGTCCAGTTGAAAAACAAGTTTTACCTTCAATCAGTTTATGGAGCCTCAGGCACCTTCAAAAGTTCATAATCTGCATAACATAGTTTGTTTATTTCTGTATTTATTTGTTCTTTTCTGTTTCATTTATCTTTATCTTTTTATCTTTTATCTCGGTTACTTTCCACTGCTTGGTCTAGGTCTGAAAAAAAAGGAAATTTAATTATAAAGTATGCAGGCAATTGCTTTAATATGATGCAATCTCATCTCATCGTGTACAAGGTTTCTGTGTAGTAAGTGGCTGTTGTTTAAAAAAGTGTGTAAAATGCCGTACAGACCTTAAAAAATGCAGACAAATCACTTCTGACTTTACTCAAATGCTGCTATAATTTAACCATGAAACAAACCAGTGTGAATGTAGAAATGCCTACCATGAATGCCTCTCTGCTACAGAGACAATGACATGTAGCTGCAATATTGCAGAGCACTTGCATGATGCATGAATAATCATTTGTTAATTAAATGAAATACACTACGCCTCTGAGTATTTCTCACAGCTCCCCCGTTGTCATTAGCAGAACTGTATATCAGTTTCTGAATATTTAATGATAGCATTCTCATAGAAATTCATAGCCTCAGTGAAGCAAGGAAGTTAATTGTGAGCATTCAGTACTTATCCAAACTGGAGGCACAACTGCATCTGGCAGATTGCAAAATGTAACAAACTCTGTGGAGAATTACTGTCTTCCAAGCTTCCAGATAAAGGCACAGCCATCGCCCTCCCTCGGGAGCAGAATTCCATTATCCACATGGCCTTTCAACGTGCTCAGTTAGAGGAAGTGGTGACATGTCTGTGAGTGACAGTCGCCACCTCATGACTGAACTCCTATCCTCTTTTGTGTGTGTGTGTGTGTTGCACATGTGCCCATTTCTCACCTCCCGGTAGCTGTTATTGCCCTGTTCTGCCGGCAGTATGACATCATCAAGGACAACGACTCCAGCAACAATAAGGAGAAGGCCAAGCCGTCGTCAGAGAGGAGCACGCCAGAGCACCACAGTGGAGGACTGCTGAGGAGCAAGGTGAGCACGACTCCTCTGAATGAATACAGGCCCACCCTACAATCACTTCAGTGTTTTTGTCTGAATGAATGTCCTGGATCCTGAAAGCAGCTGTATATGTACACAAACAGTGTCTCTGTACTGACAGCAGTGTCACAATCTATATCAGTTACTGTGCTCTGTCCTGACAACACAGGCATTTTGACTTGTCACTGTAGGAAAAGCACAGGTGTTCTGCTGTGTTCTCTTCCAAGTGTCCCAGTAAGTCATGACAGTGTGACAGTGAACCCGCATGCACAACACCAGCACCCTGAAACTGAAGCAGCTAAATGGAATTCATCCATCATTCATTTTATTATTTACATTTCCTACTGAGACATGTCAAAATGTCTTCTGTGAAGAAGGCCTATGTTGATGTGTTGAAGGATGTGTACAGTGACGCACTGTTGATGTTTTGTTTTCTGTGTTGTGCTGTTTTTAATGCACCTTGCTGCAGAAACTATTTCCTCCACGGAATAATGACATTAATGTAATCTAACCTAATAAATCTAATCTAATCTGTGTGCTCAGCCAACTCATACTGCCACGAAGTGCCCACCTCTTTGGCACTCCACAACTGCAAACTTAGTTATGGCTGGATATTAACATGATTACTGTAGTCTTGTAGAATATAGGTACATCTGGCTCTGCTGTAAAGGCTGGAAAACAAAAAAGCTCCAATATATCACAATTAAAGATAATAATAATAATAATAATAATAATAATAATAATAATAATAATAATAATACATTTTATTTATAGCATATTTCAAAACATAATTACAAAGTGCTTCACACTAGCAGAATAAAACAGAATCCAATAAAATGACAATAAAATAAAGGCATTATAAAAAGCATAAGAACATAAAAGTAAGAATAAACTAAAACATAGTGTACAATAAGATACTAAAATAATAAAACAATAGAATTGATTATTAGACATAAACAGCAAGGAATGAATTAAGTAAAAGCGCATTTTAAAAAGTGCGTTTTTAAAGGAGATTTAAAAGAGGACTTGTCTGATCTCCTCCAGCAAATTATTCCATTGCAACAGGGCCCTGATAGCAAAGACCCTGTCACCCCTGGTTTTCAATCTAGATCTTGGAATCTCTAAAAGGGACCCACCGGAGGATCTCAGGCTACACTTGGGCTCATATTGGATTAAACATTCATTGATATACTCAGGGGCCAGTCCCATCCGGGCCTTAAAAGTAATAATTAAAATCTTAAAATTGATTCTAAAACGCATAGGTAGCCAGTCTAATGAAGCTAAAATTGGGGTTATATGTACTCTTTTGTTAGAATTAATGAGGAGTCTGGCAGCGGCATTTTGAATTAACTGAGTGCTTAAGCATGAGTAGAGTGAGTTACAGTAGTCTAGACGGGATGCGATGGATGCATTAATGACAATTTCCAGGTTCTCAGGAGACAGAAAGGACCGAATCTTAGAGAGTCTGTGTAACTGGATAAAGCAAGACAGGACAATTATTTTAACACGCTGATTGAAATTAAGATTATTATCAAAATTGATACCAAGATTTCTGCAGCTAGTGGTGATACTGGTGGAGAATGAACCAAGTTGTGGTGTGATTACATGTGGTGTCTGGGCCTATGATGAGGACTTTGGATTTATTTGTATTCAGTGGAAGGAAATTATTCGACAGCCAGATCTGAACTTCATTCAGGCATGCCCTGAGAGTGATCAATTGGTTATTACTGGTGGGGTCAAAAGAGAAATACAGCTGTGTGTCATCTGTGTAAAAAATGGATTTCTTGTGAGATGATGCTTGATCAGTAACTGAAATCTTGCCCAGTGATGGTGTGTGTAGCATGGCCCTCACACCAACAGTAGGTCCACATGTACTTTTGTTGGCTTAACCTATGAGAACCTTCTCTCCTGTGCTTTACTCTTCTACACATTCTCATTTAAAATAGATTAACAGCTAGCAACCGTTCCCATGATTAAAATGCAAGACATAAATTGACATGCAACTTGCATGGGGAGGCAAAAAAGAGAGAATTCTTATATCTTATAACAAACCGAGGATAATAAACGCTTACTGTTATCACGCGTAAAAAAAAATAAATAAAAGCTTAACTCTATGTTTTCCTTTTTATGTAAGTGTTATTTTGGGAAGATTTAACTTATTTCATTCACAGTGACATAGATATATTCTAGACCATGTTATACACAAATGCTTACCACTTCCTGGTACATAACTAGTACAAGAAACATCACAGTAAACTGTTGTGCTGAAACTTTACGTTACCCATTAAGTTTAATGCTTAAATTCATCATTACATAATAAGCACCGTTGCTGATGTAAACACATCTTGACCATATAGCTTAAGCTTGCCCTTATAAAAACCGTATGGCAATTCATTTTATCCTTTTCAGAGAAGAATTCTCGTATATACTGTTGCAAATCTAATGTGTAAAATGCCATCTTCCCTATCAAATAATATTCCACTGGGGAAAAAATACATCTTGCTTTCAATAAAGCACCTAATGGAAATGGTATCTTTCCTACAGATGTAATCACAGGAATCTCCAAGGATCTATTCCTCAACCGCAGTCTCCAATAATGCAAAATACTACACAGAAATAATACAAAAACACATACAAGCAGCATGTGTCTTATAGAAAATATATGTTGCATGTGCTATAATAATACAGAGTTGGTTTAAGGTTGAAATCCTGGACTGCTGAAATGAAAGAATTGACTAGTCTTGAAAAATATCTTGAAAAATATCTTGAAAAATATCTTGAAAAATATCTTGAAATATCTAAAATCGCGTCACTGGTGGAGCTTTGAGTTTGTGAAAAAATACCTTTAAAAAGCAACAGATAGCAGTGGACAGATATATGCAGTCACAGTTCATTAATGAGGCCGTGACCAATTGATAATCGAGGTCATTTGCATTGTGAGTGTTGACCTCTGGCTAGGTTTTAATGTAGCAACATATTAAGTTCTGTAGTTTAAATTAGCTGAGGGGCAATCGTTGCAGGATGTCTCATAGTGTTGGCTTATCTTGCCTTCCAGTCCTCATTAGGTGGTCGGATGTTGATGTAAGGTTTCTGACAGAGAAGTTCTGATGAGTCAATAAGTAACTGTAACAGTAACAGTGTATTTATCTTCTCCGATCAAAGTATTCCTTTAATTGTGGTCTTTTCTGTTGCAGTTTCATCCTTCTGTGCCGTCTATCAACATCATCGAAGTCTGAGAAGAAGGAAGCCGACGTTAAATTCCTCTCTCTCTTCTACCATCAATGCATTCTCGACCTTTCTCACTGATGAGGAAAAAAGCTGAAAAAAATGTGTGGTTTCTGTGGATCATCATCAGTGAATAAGGTTGGCCAAGGCTGTCTTGCAAAAGACACACATGCATGCACACGGTACTTGTAGGAAAACAACTACAGATACACAACCCTATAACACACAAACACACACACCGTACAGTAGCTAACAGAAACCCACTCGTGCAGGTTGATACAGCATAAATTAATGTTAACCCATGGTGCAGTTAACATTGATGTCTTTGCCAGGTGCTTGGTATGTTATTGCAATACAAAACACACAACACAACTTATCATCTCTGGGAGGCCTGTCTTCCTGACTTTCAATACGCAGTGTATTTTTGATATCGGCATGTGCAATTAGATACCACGTTCACCCGTTATAGGCAACTCAGCTCTAAACAAATCGACATTTATCCATTGCAAATAGTGTTAATATATCGTGTGATCGCAAATGTATATTATCCGACTGCTGTGGGCAGATTGTTAATAAGGAGAGAAAGCAAATACACGTATCCAACATTCATTTGTAAGAGCCGCCACAACAACATATCTTAATTTTTTCTATTTATTGAGATTAAAATACCATTTTCTGGATAGCATTGTATTTTTTCATATTTCATACATAAAAAACATTATATCTGTACATATTTCATTCATTTACTAAATGAAGTTGCATGCAGGTCATTTGCCTGTAGAATAGCATTTAATGTGCATTCTAAGTTAGATGCCAACAATGGAGAAATAAACATGATTGCAGTACTGTGAAGCTGTGAATGTTTTCTTCTGTTTCACCTGCTTTTAGAACTGGACACTGTCTTTCATCATACAGCGTTTCATTTTCGATCTTGTACATTTCCTGACAATTGTACTTCCTGAAGTGTAAAATAAACCTTCTTTTGAATGTCCCATTACTGAGTTGCTGCTAATGTAATGAAGTTTCTCTCACTGAAAAGCATACATCACTTTCGCCGAGCACAAAATGCACCTTCACACACAAACTGCTCATCGGCTGTCACAAAGGTGCATTTTGTGCATTAAATGCTGACCGAGATTTACAGCACAGATTTACAGTACATTAGAAAACTGCACTTCATGCACAGAATTCTTGCCAAGACGCATCACAAAAAGTGTTTTAACTCAGGTAATATTTTCCAAGTGCTATAAATTAGTTAGGTAGTTAAAATTATTGTAAACTAACTCCCTTCATGTTGAGATACAAAATGCATATAGTGCATGAAAAGTGACACCTTAAATCCTGAAGTGTACAGCACTATGTCACTCAAGCTATATTTTTTGTATGTGACATTTTAAACGGGCTTGTACAGCAGCTGACTTTACAATCAATTTTAAATTTAATTTATATCTACAAACAACGCTGTTAACTCTTTTATCTCATAGGTTTGGAGAACAGAGAGAAAGCCACTTGACAAGACAGGGGTTGTGATGTGATGTAAGGGATAACAGGGAGGGATTTTGAAGAGATCAACTCGTGTCTCGTTAAAGCTCTTCAATTCAAGAGATGGCTCTCGAGTCAGCTTGACGAGATGATCTCAGTGATGCTGTTCTGTGGAAATCCATGAAAGTAGGACAAAGATGACAGTATATTCCTACGGTTTGTTGATTACAAACACATATGAAGCTACTGTATTTATCTGTTCACTTGACTCAAAAATGAAACCTCTCTTTTTATTGCACAATTGAAGCGGTCACACATATCACTATAATTATACTCTGTATGATTATATGTGACAAATAAAACTTGAACTATTAATAGCTAAAAGGCAGAAACTGCAGTTATCTCGCCTACAACTGCTACATTTATCCACAATGAACCAGAAGTTATGAGACGAGACGGTCAGAACAAATTCAATAAGCCATTTCACCTGGCCTTTAAACTAGAACGTTCCTAATCAAAAATGTAATTACACAGAAGTATCTAAGAATACAGCTCATCTTAAAATAGAAAGTGATTACAGCGTCCCAAGGATTAATAATTAATATTGTACACCCTCCCCTAACTCTGTCTCAGCGCCGACTTCTTTCCATTAGTTCTTCGGGTGATTTATGGGCTGTTGTTATGGCTGAGATAAGCTTTGGTTAGATTTTAGATGTGATTCAGAGATCCAAGTATATGCTGTATCTATAAATAAATAGATTTATTAATACAGGGTTTGCATAGGAGTCTACTTTCATTATTGTAGCACTTGGCCCCATGTTTCCATGTGCAGCAATATGAGCAGCCTCCTCTGTTCTCCACTTGTACAGAAATA
Source organism: Oplegnathus fasciatus (assembly GCA_003416845.1). NCBI lineage: Eukaryota > Metazoa > Chordata > Actinopteri > Centrarchiformes > Oplegnathidae > Oplegnathus > Oplegnathus fasciatus. The sequence goes on from NTHP01000159.1 coordinate 606,651, forward strand.
GACGGACAAGAAGACCTAACATTCACATAGAAGTAAAAATGTACATCTTCTGAAATTCGTTAAAGAACGACAGATTACTGGTTATGTTTAATGAGGACTCTATGATATGCTGTCACCAGCTTTTTAAGAGGTAAAAGGTGTGATGAAGTTGAAAACTGCTGCTACTGCGTGTCCTAAAATCCTATTTTTATAAATGCAGCAATTTATCCTCTTGCTGCTATACATGAAAATGCAAATATATCTTACAAATAGCAGAAACCAGACATCAGACGGTTCACGGCTATGTACTAAATAACCTGCACAGTCATACCTCTAAATACAATGGGAAATATTCACAGTGCTTGCAGGTTACTGCCCTCCATAAGCCACTTTCTCCGTTGCAGTTCTGTAGTTAAAACCTTGGCCTATCTGACCTCCATAAGCCGGCCCCAATAGATTCTCAGTATCAAACAGTACAACCATTACCTACACAACATTAAGCCATTAGGGCACCGTGGAGCACCTTATCAGTAGTTAATTAGCCATTTCAAAATTGTGTTAAATAGCCAATTAGCAATTAATTACACAGTTATGAATACTAAAAGAGCTGTTCATTTGCAGATCCCAGAAGGACAAATTAAACACTGGTAATGAACATATTGCCCCAAAGTTAAACAAGAATTCCTGAATTAGAATCTGATGAATTACAAACCTTATAAAAGGTATTTTGTATTGTGAGAAGAATTGGGAATATGTTAAGAGAATAATCTTTTTTTCTTTCTTAATTGAATTGTTTCTTTTACCCCTTATCTAGCCTAAATGTAACGTCTAGGGCCAGAGGGGACAGTGACAGTGTAGCTTTTAACAGAAAAAAATGTGAGTCATCCTATCCAATATTCTTACCCTTATTCTTATCGTTTCAACATTACAGCACACACAGCAAAATATTTTGTAAACTACGCTACAGTTTGTCCATAAGAACAGGATTTGACTGGCTGCTGTAGACTCTGCCAACATGACATTGAGGTAGTCTGTTTGCAGTGAGCTCAGATCTGTCAAAGATCAGCAAGGAGAGCAGAAAGCAGCTAAAGTGCAGAGAAGCAAACAGCCGCTTGTCCTTGACTCAGCATCTCCAGTCAGTCTCATATACTGACTCAAAAAACGAAGCCAATATCATTTCAAAACCTAAAATTGTGAATTGTTGCCACCACACAAATGTAATGCCACAGCTCACAGCAGCAGTATACAAGCAGACGTGGTTGTCAATGCAGCACAAGAAATAACACAAAGTTTCAAGCTTCTCAGTCTCCAGTGAGTTCTCTGAAAAATATCAAAGTGCTGTTTGTCTGCAGCTTTGCTTTGGTGCTCACTGCAGGCTGATCTCCTTCCTGAAGACAGGCCTGCTACTCCACAGAGTCTTTGTTCATCCACAGTCAATGGTTTCTGATACAAGACACTGAATTTACTGGATAGCCCAGTCCTCCAGGATTAGACACCAAACTTTTAAGGGTGAAGTCCTGCTAAGGCTCCAACTCACCATCTTCCTCCCTACAGGCTGATAAATGTGAGACAAATAATGCATTCTTAAACATATTATATGAATAGTCATTTGATTAGTCACTTGTATTTACACCCGCTCTGGGAAAGTCTGCATACTAAGCTGCTGTATCCCTGAATCGCTGATCTCTGAACCCTGAACCCTGAGAGTGAAACCACGGGTGATCTTACAGGTACTTTTCAGAGGTGTTTTTGTGTTTTTGTGTTTTTTCCCTTCTGTTGGTGCTGCACGGTCTGATAACGAGATTGGAGGCACCCTGCCACGATGCAACATCCGCGTCTTTAGAAATTATAATCGTATTTGCATACCTCTATAAACAGTCATCAGACTAAACAAACACTCCCAGATGGCTTCCCATCTCACAGAAACACACACACATGATGATTAGATTAGGTTTTAAACCAGAAAAATATGGGGGTGGGGGACCTTTTCTGTGAAGTGTTCATTCTTTATAAATAAAAAGTGTGATTTTTTTGTTCATTCTCAATTTGTTCTTTGTCTAGAGATTAAAGATTAATCAGGTTGGCAGTGTGATAAATCTTTCTAACAAGTTACAGGTGCAGCTATACAAATATTAATTGTACCTGAAATTGAATTGCCTCGGTTAGAGGATGTACTTCTACCCACAAGTTGCTCTCAAGGTGCAAATGTTAGCATGCTGGTATAAATGAAATAGTTTAGGATCACCTACAGGATGTAAATTCTGACATCAAACTTCATATGAACATTTTATATTTTTGATTAAGAAAACAGACAAGATATTGCTGCCTGCACCTGGTATGCATTCTTTAAGTTTTCACTCAGGCATGAGCAGTGGGCTGAATGAATAGACATATCGGTGTGATTGTGTCAGTCAGACAGCCAAACAAGAGAACGTCCTTGTTTTGGATCGACCACAGTGAGCTGGAAAATGTTGCAGAGAAAATCAGCATGGATTTCATTTCATGTTTAAACTGAAACGTTCTGTAAGGTGCGTGACAAATAAAACACTCTAACACTGCAGTTGTTTAATAGGTTCTTTCTGAAGCTCATTATTGATCAAATTATAGAGCAATTCTGGAATCAAATTGATTTTCTACAAAAAGACACATTGCAATCATTGTCTGGCACTGCTGAAGGCTAAGCTGCATCTTTGTAATTAAACTGTGTTTGACAGAGGAAGCTTTGAGTTTAACAAAACACAGGCTTCTGGAAGTGGGCTTCTATATTCTACAATGAAAATTACAGTTGAGTGCAATGAAATATTTGTACAAAGTCTTTTATTATGCATAAATATGTAACAAACCATAACAGTTTCCAAATTCTGTACAATTTTTTACACAGTTCAGAACGACCGCTCGTGGTTTATACACAAATTGCTATTATCATAATATCACAACACTGCTGGAAACCCACTAATTGCATAGATAGAAAATAAGCACCTTCTTTGAAAAGTAAACCCATACTGTAAACGTCAGTGGTGAATTTGGGTAATAATAGCTTATCTGAAAATCTTTCGCTTTTCCAGGTGAAGAGCTTTCCCATTTTTACAAGCCTCAAATGTGTTCTGGCCTCAAACCTCCACAGGCTGATTTGTATTCAGCACACTCCAGACTCAAATTGGCACGTTATACCTCCAAGTGCGGGTCTGCCCTCCCCCTCCCCCCCTCCCGCATAGAAAATTCTCGGCTGCGCCAAAGAACTGCATCCATTCAAGATTTGCTGGGAACCTGATCATATCAGTGTGCTGTGTACAGTATACCGGCCACATGAAACACAACTCTTGGAGCCTGTACAGTCCAGCAGATCGATTTGTGCCATAATAAAATTTATGCAGGGATCAATCAGTTCTAAATAAGGATCCAGGGGGTTTGGCTGCAAAATCAAATTATATTACACTGCTTTTTTTGGCTTGAAAATCAATTAAAAAGGGGCAAAGGCTGGGTGAAGACTATATCCAAGTGTAATATCTAATAGTGTTCCTTATAGATCTCTGCATTTGATAATAATGTTTATCCCTATGAGTAAATGTGCTTCAAAACTCTGTTGGCTGTCGTTATTGAAAACCAACTCTGAGTCTGAGAGCTCCTGGACAATAGCCCATGTCCAAACATCACTCAATAGCTCTGAATCAGCGGATACTGAAGCATCCACGCATGAATCAATCGGTCAGTTGATGACGGGGCAGAAAAGGTGAGAAAATGTTGCAAAAATCTACTCGTGAGGAGAGATGTTGGAGAGAAAGGTAAGGCAAAATGACAACGCTGCATGTTGACGGTGCACTCTGCTGACCTTGAACTCGACAGTCGACACTAATATGCAAACACGGCTCAACAGATCACCCACAGACGTGCTGGAGGCTATTTCTTACATCCAAACAGTATAGAGCTTTCTTTCAAATATGCGACGGAGCTGCTATTTCAGCCAGTCAGGGACGAAACAATGCAATTAAGCTTCATGGCGTAACCTGATAAGCCATCCAATTATTCGGCAGCGGGTGTCATGACAACAACACAGAGCCCCCACCTCCGCTACCTCCCACTTTCCGCCTCCCGCAGTCACAATGATTCTCAGTCATGATGCCATGAATACAGAGAGGACCACTCCAGCCAGACTGGGACACAATATAACATCCTCTTGACAGTGGACGTCATCTGAGCGGTGGATAAAAATAATTTGCTGAGTCTGAGCAGAGCAGCAACTCGTCTATAATAAGATTTGGGACAAAGGACGTGTTTTGTGGCACAGATTGCAGTTAAGAGAGGAAAATGTGAACTGTGTCGATCGATGTAACAGGTGATTACTGACTCGAGAATACTTTACAAATGTATACTGTACGTGGGTTACTAATGGCTATTTTGAAAAAATAAAGCAATTCCTGCAGTAATAAAAAACCACATACGATTACATTTGTACAAATCGTCTAACCTAATGCAAAACATACAAGCATCTACACATTCACATCTCAACAAGAGTGATAATTATAAAAAAAAAACAACCTGTGTGAAGCCCTGATTCTATTCATCCTACTTCATTTATAATGATACAATGTGCATACATAAATTACACAGCTTTGACATTGAAAAAATACAGCATTATGGAAATAGGTTTCTTTGCTCTAAGAGTTTGGCCTCGCCATACAGTTGTCCTCACAAGCTTACATCATTGCTATTCTTCAACAGTAACATCATCTTTATGTACAGCAGACTGACTGAGGAGATGACAGAATGTAAAGTAGTCATTACGTTTTGGTTACACGAGCCATGTTCAAGTAAGACAGCACTGAAATTGATTGTTACAGGAATGTCAGCCTGTTTCTGCGAGAGAAAGGTCTGCTGTTGTGCTGAGTGATGAAGACTGTGTTTTCTCTACATTGCAAATGCTTTCTGAAAATGGACATCCTACTGACATTGTTAACATAAAGCAAGCAAGCGCGACGGTTATCAGTGGATTATTCATTTTGATTACTGAATCATCCACATTTCTCACAATCTTGTGTGTGTTTTTTTAATGGATTTTTAAAACCAGATAACCAGATATTTGTTTACTTTAAAGGGGCGCTCCATCGATTTTACACATCAAGTTCTGTTTGCTCTTCATGACTAGTACTACTCAGATTAGTACTCTAAACAGTTGTATAATGTCTTCTGTGGCTCTGGAGGGAGCGCTGCAAAGTATGAAAAAATAACCCAGATGATGTCATTGTGATGTCATCAGGGTGGTGTGTCACCAGGCAGGTAGGGTCTAATAAAAGACACTACTGAGTTGCATTATGGGAAATGTAGGATCCAGTGTATTTGGAGCTTGGCCAATACTAGGAAGTACAGGTGAGGATATTTTTTGCCTCAGCTGCTTCAATTTTGATAATTCTTTTTATAATCTGTCTCTTTTGAGTCCCCGTACTTTATGAAAGTACAATATTAAATCACTGGAGTACCCCTTTAAATGTCAAACTGTAGTTCTTTCTCAAGTGCAGTGCTGATGGTCCCTAAACTCCAGTTTACTGACTGCATTGCTTTAACCCCAATAATGAGACTGAATGAAAAGAGCAACTGTAAATGTCTCAAACTACAGAGCAAAACTAAGCTTGAGCTTGACGGTTCATTCTTAAGTTTCCAAAGCTTTCAGCAACATCTCATGGCCTTCCTCTGCAGATTAAGTTGCTCAGTTGTCATGGTGATGGTTTAGTTTGTTATCACATGACATTTTGGTCATGTGATAACAGGTGGATACAAAAATGGGTAACTGAATTCTGTTTTTAGATAATGTATTTCTATTACTTGTTTGATATTACTTTAATTACAGTATTTGATGCCACCCCCCCAAACGATCCACACAACCACCTGTCATATAACAAACTAAACCGTCTTCATGAGAACTGAGCAAATCCATCTGCTGAAGAAGGCCAAGAGATTTAAAGTCTTGAATACACAAAGTAAGCAGTCCTTGTGTTGGGAATTTTTGGCCAACAAAACTAAGCTTATGTCATTTGTTGGTAATAAAATTTATACACTGTACCACACTCTGTAAATGTTACATGTGTGCCTCTTTCAGAAACATTTCCTTAATTTCCAAGGTTGATTCTGGCCTTTTTTGCGACACATTTATGTTGCAATCAATAAAAATGCATGTCTAATTACTACATCACATGCTGTTCCATTGGTTGCACAACAAAGTGAGCGTTTCATCCAATATCATGAATGAAGATTTGTACCATTTTTGCTGCTGACTTCTAACACTGGACTTCTTCCAGTGCCCGCTGAGACTGGCAGCTGTGACTCCATCAAGCATACAACAAGATCAGAAAGAGCCGACAGCCTTATATTCACACTTTTCTGGGCTTCTTGTGCTGAGAAAATCTTCTTCAGAGTTTACAAGTAGCATCCACATGTGAAGGTATTTTTTTTTTACAAATTTAGACTAAAAGAAGGAGACTCCATACTTGGTATTCATCCTATGATCTTCTGTGGGAACTTCTTGGGGTAGAAATATGTAATTGTTGCTTGCCTTGCAGTGCCATGTCGCACACTGCGTGTACCGTCTTTCATCTGGCAGTTTGTGGGAATTTGAATATGGCAGGAGATGGCTGTTTACACTGTGTGGAGTGTGTGTTGACAGGCAGGCATTCACAGAAATAGCCGTTTATAATAATATCAGGGTATTCATTCCGGCTTCTCTGCAGCAGCCACAGAATATCAAACGGAGCCTCTCTGACTCAGGTTGTGCACCGCGAAGCGTGATATGTTTTGCTGTCTAGTCAAGTCATGAATGCTGTTTTGTGTTTTTTGTTGGTCTTAGGGCCCGTGGTATGATTTCTGTCTAATTTCTGCGGTGCTATAAGTTGGGCGGCTGTTGCCGGTGTGATTGAAACTCATTGTTGCAGATGGACGACAGATTCTCATTGGAGACGTCCTGGGGACTCAGAGCTGCATTGTCAGAGACGGGTTCGGAGCGGGGCTCGGCCAGTCTGAGACAGAAAGAGAGGAAGAGAGAAAAGTGATATTGCTACAGAGGTCAGAGGCAGTAAATATTTATTTGTCAAAAGAGTTCACAGGATATGCCCTGGTTAAAAACGGAGAGAAGAAGAAAGGGTAAACTGTAGCGGGGGCACGCAGAGGATGTTGATTTGAATAACTGGAATGACGGTGAACGAGTGGGAGGGTAAACATACAGAACATAATGTGAACACATAAGTTGATTCATATTTCCATTTCTAATGGAAGAAAAAAATTAATGTCCAGACTATCATGTCTATGATGTGTGATTGAATAAAGGAATGCTAAAGATAGTAGCTGGTGAGATGAATAACTTTGTGACTGAATACAAACTAAGGTAAGGATTTAAATCACTGTTTCTATATATTCAATGTATTTCATTAAAATCAGCCGTTTCACTGTAAAAAA
>NTHP01000159.1:622715-644455 GCA_003416845.1 Oplegnathus fasciatus
AACGTTTTTGCTCACCAGCCACTGTGGCCAGTGGTTTTCCGAAGTTACTACACCGTAACAAATTTCCCTGTTAAATTACAGTAAACTACTGGCAGCTACAGTTGCCAGCATGAAACTGTTATTCTACAGTGTACCTACTGTAATCTACAACAACAGTTTATTACTGTAAAAGATATTACAGTACTGTGCTGTATGGAATATAAGCTTTAGTGATGACTGAATTGGATTATTGGAAGTGGCAGACCGTCTTTCAGGTGCGCTCCAGCAGCACTACACTTGTGATTGTATGTGTGTGTTTGCCACCCACCAAAGTGGCTGGTAAGAGTGACTGTGTTACCCGCCACTGCTGAATTCTACCCGCATTTGGCGGGTGGGCGGGTGCTAATATCAAGTCCTGGACACACTACTAACTCTCTACTTTGGTGTTCATACTACTAACCCAGCACAAGGACTTTTTTAAATATTACAATTTAAAACCTCACTTAATATACAGTTTTTAGATGTTGTTTGACAGTCTTGTCTTGATAGCAAACAATGTAAATAACAGACATGCAGGTCTTAATACAAGGAGAAAGCCAATGATAGTATGATTTAAAAAACATTAAGAAATACTATGGAGATACATTGGACTCGGCACAAATCCTGGCCTTATTAAGCTCATGTGAAAATGTTGACGGCCTCATGTTAGCTTCCATAAACTTTATCCTAATGAGTTCTACACAGTGAGGTGTACAGATCCTAAATTTTTTGGTAAAAGATAGTACAAGTATTGGATCTTGGATTGGAGTTGCTGTCTTGGAATTCGGTATCAGGAGAGAAGTTGGATCGGTGCATCTCTAAAAATATAACTGTGATCATATCATGATATCATCTATCATGATATTGAGATGATGTATCATCAGTCATCTAACCAAAAAACTGATTTAACCGTTATTTTTGGCCCCAATCAGACCCAATCAGTAGTTTGGAAACAGATGGTGCGACCTACCCAAGAGTCATGTTTGATTGGTCGCCTTCGAGTAGGGTTACTGCGAGGTGAGGGCGAGCTGAGCGAAGCAGAGAAGAAGGGCCTCCGGAGCTTCTCCTCCATCCCAACGGGCTTGTGTGCCTCTGGATCTGAGGGGGACGGCAGGTGTGGACGATAGGTTGACAGGGGAAATAAAGTGAAAGAGCGGAGAGAAGTAAACATGGGAGGCCACAGGAGGTGAGACAGATAAGAGGAAGACAGAGAGGAGAGAAGGGGAGACTTGTCAGCTTTGGTTTCTTTAACTCTGCAGTCCGCAGCACAGAAGTGAAACTTCGACCCCAGCCTGTGGCAACTGCAGCTTTCACTGCAACAGGCAGGATTTAAATCATCTCTGTAAAACTTTCACACGTCTTTCTGCGCCGAGTTACTCCCGAGGTCCTTGAGGCTTTCACATCACATTTTCTCTCTGTCCTCGGGCCACTACCGCTGGAAGTGGAGCAAATTTTAATTGAAAGAAGCTGGAAAAGCCAGCTCTTAACTAACAACAAACTGAATGAATGATTAAGTCTCATTTTGCAGACCCTCTGACCCCCCGAGGAGCGGGAAAACATTTTGACCTATAAATGTCACGGCCATTGGAAAGTGCTTAAAATCTACTGCTCCCCTGAATGGATAATGAGTGGTGGGTAATTAGATGATTTGTCCTCCATGTATGTGAGAAGTGATGGACGTCAGTTAGATCTGTGTGTGAGAGGGTGCAGTGTCAAACTACAAAGTCTCATTGTGCACGCTAGAAGTGGAAAGGTCATTTTAAAGTCATTATGCAGCTGTCTACAGTAGCATTTACTTAAACGTGTTCGCTGGAAACTGTTGGGTCTGTGAGGATTATGAAACCAGGCCCTCAAGTCTGGAGGAATTTGGTCCTGCAAGGATGCGAGTACTTACTCTAAATCTAATTACTGTCTCATTTCAGTGACTGCAACATATTACAGTTGTCATTTTTACAGCACTAATCAGATCATTGTAATCTTGTCAGTGACAGGCAGTTTCTTTCTCTCCAGCCGTATACAGTATGTTGAGATTACATAATCTTTATCCTCGTCCTTCTAGAATTACAACACCAGGCCAGTTACAGTTGTGACATGAACCTCTGCAGCAAAAAAAACCTGCCATTAAATATTAAAGCCTCTGACAACATGGGGTCAAGTATTAAGAATTTCTCTATAGCATTAAAGGCATAACGAGTAGGATTTGTCGGTTGCTGTTTGCAAATGCACCATTCAAAGTTGGCCCCTCCTCTCCGTCTCAAAGTGCACGCGCTTCTGGTGGTCCCACGTGCATACGATCTTGTAACTGGTCGCTATGTTTTTATAGAGTCCCGCACCACAACGTTATTGGCTGGGGGCTACACACCGCTGCCCAAAGGTTGATGCCCAGAAACGTCCCGAACACAGCAAAATAAGAAAATACAGGCAAAGGGCAGGGTCTCTGCAGATACAGACACCGCCACACACTTCTAGTGGGTCATAAGTGATGATTGATAGGGATTATTTTTGTATCAGTCTATACATTGTTTTTTTAGGAAAATCCTACTCGTTATACCTTTAAATGTTCATAAGTAAATGAGCAACAACGTTCATTAAAAGACATAATTAGTTATAGGCAGGTTTCTGACACCATCGCACGGGGGTTAGAATAGAAAACAAACCTGAATGACTGACAGCTTATGAGGAGATCAACATGTGAAGTTAATTTTGTGCCTTAAACTGCACAAATCACAAAAGTGATGGGTGGAAAATGTCCATTATCACAAGAGACATACCTCCTGGTGAGCTCAGTGTGGATAACTAGCTGTTGGCTCTAGTGATCTGGTCAGAGCCGTGGATTTTATATGGTGCAAAGTACTGGAAGGTAGTTTTCCATAGAAAACCTCGCCTTACGGTCAGACAGCTCACGCTATCTCACGCTTTACAGCTGCTAAATGAATTGTGCGAACATTTGTCAGGATCTATGATCAATGCTTCGATGATCAGTTTGACGTTTAGATTTTCAGTGTGTGACTCGGTGACAGCTACACAAAGTGAAAAACTGAAGAGTAAAAAACAACAAGTGTGCAGAGTCTCTTTTCATGATTCTGTGCGACACACTGTGGATGAGGACAAAATCAAATGAACTCACCTGCTGGAACACACTGAGTGTCCGTTGTCTCTGTCTGCCCATTGCTCGCTGCACAAGAACAGCAGTTCCTCGCCCTCTTGCTTTTGTCTGCAGACAGAGAAAAATAGTTCTCAAAACTGAACCTGAAGAAAACTATAGGATCCGTCTATGTTTGAAGTGTGTCAGTGCTTGAACCTTTGGTTGTTAGCAATTCAAGTTCAGTGGCCATTTTTCATGCAGGAAGTACAGTAGTGTGTCATTCGTATAGCGCGGTGGAGATTGTGGAGGTCAAGATGGTGGCTGAGCATGTGAGGCACAAACATATTCAATGACTGTCCTCCCAACTTGGCTTGAAAACCAAAAGAATTCCCAGTTAGATGAGGCACAGGTTGGATAGATTACAGCCTTTCCTTGCTCATATTTTTTTCTAAATAGTTCAAGAGGAAAACATGTCTCAGTGCCACCTTCCCTTTGCTCAGTGAACTCACCTTCCTGAGCTATCTCCCAAAGATCGAGGGCTACTTTAAAGGCCTGGGCTACCGTTAATGTCACAGCCTGAGCCTGGAGAGAGAAGAGAAGGGGAACGATAATACAGTAATGAAACATAAAGAGAGAAATATAAAACAAATTGAATAATTGTGGTTCAATTTCATGGTCACAAAAATGTTTTGCTTCAACACCTTTAGTCTGTTTTTCAAAATAGCTTGGATTAACAGTAAACAGTACACACTAGTGATCTGTGGGGTTGCCTGCCACAAGATGGAGCCACACACCATCTAGATTTATGCTACCTGCTGCCTCAAGTGCAGTTCATTATATTATACTGTATGTACTCTCCAAGGAAACTGACCCGATGACCTGCTAAAGCCCAAGAGCAAGTATTCCATATATCAAGATAAATACAGATATACAGAGGTACAAGTGTTGCAGACTTACAATCTTCTTCTTTTGGCAGAGAAATGCATGGCACTCCAGGGTCTCGTTGAACTGACTCTGGGAGACATATGCAAAGACCTTATCCTGAGTTTTATCTGCTGTGCAGTACGAGATTCTGGAGGAGACGAGACAGAAAAAAACAAACAGACATCATCCCAATTTACCAACACTATCAATCTACCTGACATAAGTGCATTCATGATGATAAATGAGCAATCGTGGCAGACAGGAACCAATTTGTGACATGAATGTTTTAAGGCAAACATCCTTTTTAAACATCGGACGCCCGTGCAGAACAAAGGATGACACGTACCGTGCATTAGCGGCCGGCCTGCACCCTTAATCAAACCTCACACATCAAGGCAAGCTACACTTCATTCATGTCAGCTTAGGCCATAACTTTACTTTGCTTTCGCGCTCAACCTTTTGCATATGCATAAGCAAACCAATCATAGCAGGATGAGAGCAGTGGTTATGAATATTATGCTGATTAAGTCCCACAGCTGGGAACAGTGGAGCAGCGGCGACATTCATGAGAGACGCTTGAAACTGTGACTGAGCTCTTCAGTGCTTCGTGTTTTCGGATAAAGCATGTGTTTTAGGCAAAAATTAACTCAAGTGCTGATATAATATTGCTTTGTGAATTCAAGGTTTTCCATGCAAGGCCCAGATGGTCAATTGAAAGTGTTATGATAATGGAGGTACAGGGACGAACCTTTACAAATCTGGGTTTGGGGCTACGCCAACACGCCAGCTTAAAAAGTATGAGCTTTTGTTGAATTCACTGCATTCAAGTAACTTGTATGCTATTCCTCAGAGTTTTGTCTTATTTGTCTCTTGAGCGCACCAGCCACTATAGAAAGGCGTAGGAAATCAGATGCAGAAAACTGTTCATTTCTGAAGTAACCTCCCCAATGGTTGCATAATATATTGCGGCTTCTGTTGAAATATCTGAATTTCTACTGTCAGTGGGAAATGGAAAGCCTTGGCTTACGAATTGATCTTCGCTGTGACTATATTGCGCTTGAGACCCCATTCCCAACGGTCACACCGAATCTCTCCTGGATCTAATATCTGGTTTTCAAGACTGTCTGCAAATCCAGTGACAGCCATGGCCCGTTATTTTCAACGGTTATCTAAAACCAATCTAGACAAAGTCCACCGAACCATTTTGCTCGTATGGGTTCACTGAAGCGACGGACACAAAACCGGTGGATTTGTTTTGTTGGATTTTATGCAGGCTATTAGAAGCAGTATTGATCTGGAGTCACCGTGTGCGTCCGTCTGAGGCTGTTACCTGAACCGGCAGTGCGCGTCATGTTTGTGGCTTTAAATAGACGTGTAAATGAGCCACAGTGAGTGATGCACTCGACCTTTATCACTATAATTAAACATACAACCTTTATTAGAAGCAGTACAAGGACAAGATTGGGTGCTTTTACTCTCATTATGCCAGGTATAAAACTCGTACGAGCCAAAGTTGCTGTCTCAATTAGACTCAGATACTCAGGGTCTCTCAATGCATGTCATCATCATCAGTGAGGGAAGACACCATAGGACTGCAGTCTCTATATAATCTGCTGCTGTCATAACAGTGACTTGTAAACTGTATACAGTACAAAAGGGATCTGCAGCTGGCAGCCACTCATCTGCTGCCCCACGTCAAAAGGGGCACTAAAAATGAAGTAATTTATTCGATCAAACAACGAGCATGAAAACACCAGCCTTCAGATTTCCCTCTCAGATTGTTTGCTGGCTTGCACCGCTGATGCATGACCCACATTGCAATGCCCAGGACACCCGGCTCTGTATTCTCCCCCCTCTCCCCTGTGCTCTAACTTATATTTGGGCCTTAATTGCAGAAAAATGAGCGTAGAAAAAGTTGAAAGAGTTGACCTATTTAAGTTTGGAAAACAAGTGTGATGTAACGGCTCAATATAAACTTAATTATCATCTTATTGAGATTTTATCTACTTTCTCCCTGTAACATTTTCCTCAACCTGAATTTCACTCATTTCTGAGGACTTTTTAAATTTTTTTATTCTTTAAGCCTCCAGAGATTTGCGTCCTGCTCTGTGTGCTCTCTGAATTTCATATTGTTTTTTAATAATATTAATAACTGCATAAATTATTAATGATAAAGTAAAAACATTATATAGTGTACAATGATTCATACTGTTGCTTTGGCAGCAGTATTACAGTAGCAGTTCTGTCAGTAGTAATAAATCAGTAACTGTAGTAATGGTAAAGCAGTTGAGTTCTTGTCATTTAGGGAATCAACGCTTTAGGGCTTTAAAAGACAATATACAGAAGAAAATATATTTATAAAAAAACACAACATTGTGAAAAAGGCCTTTACATAAAAGTTATTTAAAAGCTGCCACTGATTTGGTTTTGACTCTCTTTTCATAACTTATTACAGTTGTAATTAATCCAATAATTAATCCCACCCTGAGCATGTTCTACAAACTTTAAATAAAGGTTCCACAAAGGTTCTAAATAACCATGGACAGCCAGATGAAGCCTGAAGTTACAAAGTCTGCGAACACACCCAAAGCCTGAAACTCAGCAGACTCCTCTCTCTTATCGCATACTGCAGTAGAGAGAAACCCAGAAGTTCTGAGACAGTTTCAAAACACATTTCAACAAGAAATGCTGTTCATTGTCCACAATATGTTGTTAGATTTCCAGAACATTCAGCTGTAAGCACAAGCAAAATGAGCAAATAGGTCAGTGCACATACAGCGCCTGTCTGACCAGGCTACATGTATGACCCCTAATGAGTTAGCAGCAAGAATCTGACTGGAATTTTAACACTGAACTGTGTACAAAATTACACACTGATGGTGAACAATATGGAAATCGTGAAATTTGCATCCCATCTCCTGTTATAACAGCAAGAGTGTCACAAATGTGAGTGTATAATACAGCGTGGGTAACACAGAAGGTTGTTCATTATAATATGGCATCCATGTGACTGTAATGTAAATCTCACTGGAGTGAATACACATTCAAGATTTCATCTGTTTGGCAAAGACACACAAGCTTCTTCTTCGATTTACAGCAACTTCTATGGAGTGTGATGAATGTGTGTGTGTGTGTACAAAGAACTCTTAAAAATCCTTGTGCATGCAGATTTCAGTCATTATAAGACAACTGGTGCAAAATAACCCTTTTAATTACTGCCACCAATGTGCCACAAAATGGATCATAGTCACAAAATAAGCCTTCAGCTTGAAACAACAACAGAAAAAAATAATAATAATTGACAGCATCGCAGAGTTTTCACGAAGCTTGAACAACAGAAGCTGAGCTGTCAGTCTGCATCATATCTCCAAAGGGACTCTGTGGACCGCAAGCCTTTGATCTCCTCACTGTGTGGAGCACCGGTGTTTGTGAGGCAGAGGGGGAATATCAATGGAAATATTTAAATATTTACAGTACAAAGCCTGAATAGAACTTCACACATCAAAGCCTCAAATTCTCTGTATACACTGAATAAAGCAGGTATGCTGTTTAACACAACAATGAACTACTTTTGTTCAACTTTTTACCCGACATACGTGCGATAATGAAAAACAGCACTTTGTTTTTGCTGCAGGGAAGCCGGCATCAAAACATTTCTGCAAAATGTTGAAAAGAGCAAACAGAAAATGGCAAAATATTTTCATGAATGTAAAAAGACCGGCGCGTCCTGAATACGGCACTGTTCAGGAATCCTACAGATGTCTCTCACAAATGTAATGATTACCAGGTGGACTGTCAGTCACAGTTTCAGCTCTCGTTTTCTGACCCGTATGTTTTTACTGATTGATATGCTGGTCGGCCTCTGAGAGCTCCTGTCAGAATATGAATCAGTAACACCAGTCCAGATGGAAGCTGAACACCTCACAATGTTCTGCTCACTGGGAGGTGCAAGTATCACTGTCTGCATGTTATTTTTCATACCTGGATTTAAACCAGGTTTATTCAGTATTGTCCATAAAAGCCTGTCAGTACTGAAAATCAAATATGCCACTTGTCTACTGATCCAGTAAGTGGCAAATCTGTGTATGACCCAGTAACGGAAAATACACAAGTTGTTTTGTTTCACACAAATTATTTAACTTGTATTCAGAGCTATGGAACTACGGAAAGGGAACTACGCTTGTTCCTTTTAGCGAGAGATAAACGCCACTCTCATGTCTTTGCGTTAACTATGGAGGTAGCGATGGTTAGCTTAGCTTAGCATAAAGAATGGAAGCAGGGGGAAACAGCTAGCCTGGCTTAACAACGTTAAAAAAATCCACCTACCAGCACCTCTGAAGCTCATAAATTAACATGTTACATCTTGTTTGTTTAATTTGCACAAAAACAAAGAGTGATAACGAATTTCTCTTCTTATTTTTTTACCTTTCGACAGAGCTAGGCTAACTGTTTCCCCCTGCTTTGAGTCTTTATGCTAAGCTAATTGACTGCAGGCTCTGGTACTGGAATTTTTCCAAATCATTACATGAGATTAGATATCCTGCGGGGCTTTGACCATCTAATGTGCAGGTACATAAAATTCTGTTTTTCTGCTCACAGTTAAATGACAAATTTCTAAACTTTATTGACTGTTACAGTGAAATAAACTGAAAATGCCTCTCCATGTTGGATCAACATTTTTGCTGTGTATATATCTAAGCTCCAGTGGCCATCTGTAAAATATTGCCTTGTTGTATATTCTAATACTTACTTGGTTTAAAAAAAAAAGAAATACTGTGCTATTTGATATTGGCAAAATAACTCAGCTTTACTGTTGTAGAATATTATCTGACCTCCTGTGTGGTTTAGTCCTTGGCCTAATCCTTGCAGCAGTCAGACCTACAGCAGCACTAGAAGGCAAACTGTTGGAAGATCAAGCTCATGATAATATAATTTGACCGTCTGATGCTGCAAATGAGATGCAGTATAAAGTGTGCTGTCAGGAACTGAGTGGCTGTCAATGCTGCTGAAGTCAATATCAGGTTGTGAAATTGTGACAACTTAAATGTCACTGATACAGGATGATATTGCTTTGTTTGTGTGTGGGTGGGTGTGGGTATGTGTGTGGGTGGATGGGGCGGGAGGGTCATGGCTGCGAGGAGCCCATTTCCAATGCGATGCACAATGCCTTCCTGTCTGTTTTCTATCCCCCACTAAGCTTCCCCTGAGGGAAACAGCCCGCCTTCCAGTAAGTGTGAATACACAATTAACTATACAAACACACACATTTACAAACACACTCACTGTGTGAGGTGCATACTCAAATGCTCATATGTCCATCCATGCATGGACACATGTGCAAACACACACACACACACACACACACATACACCTTGTGTTTGTAACTCCTTTCTCCCATATTTGTTATGCACAAGAAACAGTCTGATTTGATCCATTCTCTTACATCTACACTCCACTTTCTTTCACCCTTCACTTGCTTTCTTGGCCTATAAGTGGATTATGTGTAACTAAAATAAGACACAAGAGAGGAGGGGCTGTAAGGAGGTGGAGGTGGGGGTGGGGTTTCATAAAGGGGATAAATCAATCCTCAGTCAACCCAAGCTCTGCATGTGGCCCCTCAATCTCTCCTGTATCATTACTCGGGAGTATTGGCGAAGGCTGGCAGCGCGAGTTTCAAAGTGGGCAATTAGTCGTGGGTATTCCTGCGTTCAGAGCTCTGTTTGTGTTAATATGAGCAGAAAAGAAAGATTTCTTTCTAGACAGTAAAAATGAAAGGGGGAAGGAGAGGAGGGGAAGGATAAGGAGAGAAGAGAAGGAGATCAAAGACGAGGCTGATTCCCCTTGCCTGTGGTCTGTTAACACTGATAAGGTGGATCAGAAGGGGATGCAGACCTATGTGCGCTCACATCCACACACACCAACACACACCAAGCACATGTATCCTCTCACACACGCACAGTCTTTATCACAGCCTGTTCTGTAATCATAGTCCAGCCATATGATATTTAGACTGTAATCCTCAATGACACGAGGCCCAGTCTATTTTACAGGATGCTATCCGGAGAGGGGAAGCCAGCCAAACATATCACAATCCACACACACACACACTTCACTGATTTGGTATAATGAAACCTAGCATGGTGCTGAAAAAGGTTAGCTTTCATTGACACAGAGAGACAGTATCAGACACCCCCCAGCAACCCCCCTCCTGCCCTCCCGTTATTGGTTTCCGTGTGAATTGATCAAACATGAGACTCACAACAGCTCTGAGCAGAAAACTGCTTGGTTTAATCCTGCAAAAGGAGCCCAAGCAGTGGACAGAGGGGAAAGTGACCTAGATAGAGGATATCAGTTTCTTCATGTATCAGATGAAACCACTTCTTTGTTTTTAAGACTGAACTTGAAGGATTACCAGCATTGTTAAGCATAGGTGATGAACTGTTAAATAAGACAAAATAAATGGAATGGCAATAATTTAGTTCATGAACCATCCACTTAATAAAGCCATGTTAAGTGATTTTGTATTGTGTCATATTGCTCACCCATCTTTATGAAATCAGGCATTTTCTCTTTGAGCTCTTTGAAAATTTAAGGTTACACTCTGCAGGGAATAATTAATGTTTTGCATATTGTTTTCCATTATTTGCAAAAAGACAGTAGTTGTGAATGAGGTCACTGCCACTTGTAACATGTAAAAGCACACACTTGCTACTAAGCTTTCTGCTGAACAGTAAATGGCTTGACGCTGACAATCTAAAAATACTTGGACTGAATGGGAGTCTAAATTGAGTCTTGAACAGTACAAAAATGCACTCTGCTAGAGTGCTTGTCTCACTTCTCCCCACCACTCTGCAATTTCTGACATATAAATATATATATAGTATATATATAGTATATATATATATATATATATATATATATATATATATATATACACAGTATACATATATATACAGTATATATATATATAAATTCTGATATTAATTCAGTGCTTTTCAATGAGAATCTTCAGAGTCTACACCCATACTATCGGCTGCGTGAGGTACTATTTAGGCTGAGTGGTGCTTTGAGCTAAAAGCTAGCAGCATGGTTACATGCTCACAGTGACAATGCTAACATGCCAATGTTTAGTAGGTATAGTGTGTTGACCATGGTCAACATCTTAGTTTGGCATGTTGGCATGCTAACATTTGCTAATTAGCACTAAACACAAAGTACAGCTGAGTTTCGTACCAAATTTTATGGCAATCCATCCAATAGTTAAAATTCAGGGGATCTCCAAAGTCAGTCTGATTCATCCTCTGGGAACGATGTCTGTTTAAAATTTCTTGGTGGACCGACCAATGGGCAGATGAACAGATCGACATCACCATCCATGGAGCCATACAGCTACCATGGCTAAAAGTGCCTGTATTGAATGGTAATCTAAGTAAAGTCTGGTACAGCACAAATGTGTACCCTGCTGGAGTGTTTGTCTCAATCAGCTAACCACTATGCAGGTTTCTCTTTATTCTCTTCATGTATTTCTCTTTAAAATCTATTTGAATTCAGTACTTTTTATTTACCTGTATATGGAGACATTTTCTACGAGGTCTGTAGTCTCTGTGTCTGTGATGATGATGCCTTTCGGTGAGACTGTCAGCGTTACTTTCCGAAACTTCTTAGCGCTGGCTCTGGCCTGTGGATATGAAAACACATATACACACACACACATTAAAATCTTGCCACACGTATAGAGAGAGCTAGCGTGTCACTCTCACATAAATACAAGATGATCTTACTTCTGTTTCTCACCAAGAACTCTCAAATGCGACAGTAGCTGCCGAGCAAAATGAGGCAGCCTGCATGAGTTGTCCCAGAAACATGGGGAATTTATAAAAGGTGACAGAACGGGGGGAGGAAAGCTGCAGTGTGTAGCCCAGAATGAGTACCCGAGGTCGGACTGGCAGCCACCAACAGCCTGCCGCTCTGCTCCATCTGGAGTTTCAGAAAATACGGCCATAGTGCTGAGCTTGCGGTCTGTGAGAGCGCCTGTTGACAATGACAATGACCTCCTTACCAGGCAATTAGCTAGCAAATGAGAGCAGTTTAGTTTCACACCCAAATGATATCAGGTTAAGAATCAGTAGAGTGACTGTGAAGCAATACAGAGGGGGGAGAAGAAAGTATTTATTTCATAATTCACTGCACATTTCTACATTCACCCTGCATGAGGACCCTTTCATTTTTGCAGGAGGTGAAATAAGGTCCAACAGTGAAGAGAAGCTGAGGATGAAAAGGAGTGGGATCTCTGTTTAAACAAAAACTAGGACTTCTGAAGGACAACAGGAATGGTGCCGTGGCTTGCTGTAGAAGCCTAAATGCTCTGGAGATGGTGGCAACGAACAGCATATTCTGCTTAAACCAACAGCACTTACAATATGGGAAACTGACATTATAATAAGGATGGAAAGGGTGCTGTGGTTGTGGCGGCTCATTCATGTAGGAAGTGCTAACAGCCACATTTTCTTCTGTCATGTTACTCATGTCGTGCCACAAGGCAAAAACCAATCTGTCAGCTTGAGATACGCCAAGCTCAGCCTTTCTCTATATGTTTGGTCCCTCGGTCTTGTCTTATCATGCCTGACTGACGCATGTAGCAAATGGAAAAGTCACAAATGTATTCAGTAATCCCATTCAGTTTGATTGGTTTCCAAGGGAACAGACAGAGACAACTGAGTTGCTTTTTTCTGTCCTGGTGTAAATCAATTGAATCTTAATCCTGCCATTAGGTTCGGTTCAGTCTCTAATTGAGAAGTGGGAGGTTTATGATTAGGCTGCCTGTGCCAGGTTTTTCTTTCTGGCAGAGAAAGCCCTTCCAACAGATTAGACATTCTTATTGTTGGCGGCGTTCAGAGAAGAAGGTGCGCACGTGTGTGAGGATGAAAGAAAAATGAGCGGACAAAACATGAATATAATGAAATAAGTTTGTGTGCATAGAAACAGGCAAATAATTGTGGTTTTTGTGTGTCTACAAACTCACTGGTTTGCATGCAACAGTCTATTTGCAGTTTTCCAACAGTCTTGTGAAAACAGACAGGATTCTGAATTGATGTAGAAAACCGTGCTCAGAAATCCCCCGCGTGGCTCAGTGTTGTTAAGAAAACATCATATCACTGATTTGACTGCTGCACATGTGCAACCCTTCGTAATCCTGGATTAGCAGATGTGTTCCCATGCAGCCACACTGACCTTCATATAAACTGACCAATGACCCAACTATAACTACATGCCAAGAGAATTACACAAAGTTGAAGGTGAATGACACTGATTACTCAGTTTAAAAGTAATTCCAGTAGGCAGTTAAATATTTTACAGAACATCTGAATATAAACTTTTTTCCTTAGAATGGACTGTTTGTCCTGCACACCGATCCATGAATACTGAATTGGATGATTATGTCAGTGTCCACGATGGTTTTCTGGCCATGAAAATACACCCCCCAAGTTGTATTATACTGTAGATATGGGCAAACAATATATCAATTTATCATAAATGACAATCCTGACAAAATATTGTCCTGGGTCATCAGAATAATATGGATACATTTGACAAGTATTCCCCTTTAAGCCATTTGAATAATGTGCGCTGCAGTTTGAGGCTGTAATTTCACAAACCCACAAGAGAATTTCTATAAAAAGCATCGCTGTAATTGAAATCTTCACAATGTCACTCTTGAAATTTCATGTTGCTGTTGAAGGTGCTGTTCTTGCCGACAAAATTTCATTGTTTAAACATTGCTTGCAAATATCAGAATCAGTACAATCATATGTATTACAATGAAATCCATGTACATATGGTATGCAAGATTTGTCAAGCAGTGATAGTAAAATGTCAGAGTCAATATAACTTCCATTACAAGGTTGTATGAGTCAGAAAAGGACCAGTGACTCACCGTGGCAACAATTCTGCGAATGGCAGCCGAAGCCATGTCCTCTCCTTTGGGCTGGCCCACCAGAGTCATACCCAGGTACTTCACATTGAACACCATCCCCTCCAGCAGAGTCTCCTTGGTGTCCGTCCAGTTCTCTGGGAGCTCTGGTTGGACAAAAAGACAGGACATCGGAAATCACCAAAATGCTCTGATATGGCTAAACAACGATATATAATTAGACGAATCTTGTTGTGAAATGTGCTTCACAAAGCAAGAGTCCAGAAAAATATCCAGAACTATTATCATCTTTTCAAATACTTGTGGATATATGCTTGCAAATGATAGATAAACACATTTAACACTTAAATTAGAAGATATTTTGAAAGGGGATTCACGTGTCAGGAAAGATCACCTTGAAAGAAATGTATCACAACTCTTAAAATATGAATTTAGAAGTCTAAAAGTCTGTCAGAATTAGTTTTCTAGTCAGTGTCTTCATTTGTTGAGCAGACTGTTTACAATACTCAGCACAGACAGCATGAGAGTTGGCAGAGCGGCATCACAGCTGAGCAGACATTGCTGTGGATATACAGTCAGACTTTGCACAAATTATGTGTGATATAATGATCACACAGATTTTTTAATTTGAAATTATTTTTTGTTGGAGCGCTTAAAATGTTTCTCTGTCAGAGCTCTGCAATATGTTTTTTTATTACACTTGTGTAAATAAAAAGTTGAAAATCTTGTGCGCATTGGAGCATAAGAAAAAGACCAGCTCTACTGAGGGAACAAACACATGGTATAATCATTTATTTTGTGTATGAAACCATCACAAGTGATCCTCACATTCCACACTATGCTTACATTTTCTTAATTTAAAATACGTCTTACATCCTTACCAACTGAGATCTGTTACCATCTCTTACTGGGTAAGAAGCTAAGGTTCCTATAGTAGAAAACAGTGCGGATCTCAGATCAAAATTGTTGCACAGGCCCCACAAACGCAGTGTTATCTGGGCTCTGATAGACTGTGCAGACTGGCTGCAATGTCGTGCTGTTGCTGTGATTTCCAACAAGTAGGACCAAGCTGTCCTCTAGCCGACTACTGTAGGCAGGGAGGGGGACTGCGCTCATGCAGGGAACTTAAAATATCTCTCAACGACACCTGGACACCCTGCAGTGGAGCATCAGGAGAGGAATAACTTACAAAACTGCAACACACCACATCCTGTGATAAACTTAATGGGCCGACAACTGAAACATGATCCATTAATCCACAGCATTCTTTTAACACCAAATTCACTGTGATAAAGACGACCACACAACACATGCACAACCAACTGATAAAAAGACATAGAACTGAAGACTCCCATGCTTTGCCCTCGTTTGCTTCCTTTCTCCTTACAGAGGCATTCCTGCTCATAACACACACTAAAATGAAAGAGTGAGATTGACATACACTATGAACAAGGAGAAAATGTAGAGAGAGAGAGAGAGAAAGAGACACACACACACAATCAGTGTCCAACACTCTACTGGGCTACACTGGCACCAGATTCTCCACATGGGCTGAGCCATCTGTCACTGGCAGGCCCCATGCAGCTGTGAAGGCGAACAGCAGAGAACACCGTCCCCTTACAACGCTTCCAACAACTCTGAATTATTAACTAATCTTCAATCACACTATGGGGGTTGCTTCAAAACCAGAGAGCACATTTGATGCTATTAAATGTGATTGCTTAGGTACACGGCGGACAGCATGGTCCGCTGTTCTGGATGAGAGGATGGTTAAGAGTAAGAGTCTCAATTTGTCTAACATGGATGTTGTGCCTTTAATACTTAATGTAATTCATTGTTCTGAGCCAGCAGGTTCACTACCATTTAAGAATGGTTCTTTAATGCTCTATTGATCCATGAGGGAGAAATTCATCCTTTTCTCTTTCCCCCGCTCCACAGGAGGTCAGAGGTCAGGTTCAGCCACAGAACAGCACAAAGGGTTTCAGTCTTTTGCTCAAGTACATAAAGGCACAATAAAATAAGGTAATAAATGGGTTTTTTTAATGCTTTATTCGACAATCTTAGCAAATAAAACCAAAACTATCTGCATGGGTCTACAATATTTAGTTATAAGATTTAAGTGTACTAATCCTAGAAAACTAAAAAGGTGTTTTAACCAATACCATGCTATAAAAAACTACATTATAAATGATACATTTTCAGTTTTTGACATATAGATAGATATAACAGAATGGGTATCACCAATTGACAGTTTGCTAAACTCGTCCTGCGAACAGCAATTGTTCATTTATAGGTTAGTAACGGGAGACACTGCAAGCCAGTTTTTAGCTTTTCCAAAGCCAAACATACACAAAAAAGTGAACTGAATGGATTAAACAGTGTGTTTATCTAAATTCACATAAACTGCACACATCACTACACCCAGCTAAAAAACTCGCTATTGGGCCAAGATTTAGTGTATCTCATTAGATTATATTTTGGGATTACAGGTAACGTTAGAAAATTCTCAATTTGGGACAGGACCATCTGCTGTCTTTGGTTTGGGGAAGTTTAACACTGGCAACCACAGTCAAACTCATTGGTTAGTCCTCATCATAACTGGTAAGGATTGCTGACTTTTTACTTGGGACATCTAGTTTTAGCCTCGGTCTTTCAGTTTTATATCCATGTGCGCCCTTTTAGAGGGTAATTGTTTTAAAACGAATCAGCTGGTGACGCCGTTTTCAGCCAACTGATGGAAGTAGCGTTACTTAGCTAGCTGCAGCTGATAAAACCTGCTAGCGACAGTCATCATGTCGGGTAACAAAATCGACGGTTATCACTTCGAAATGAGAAGCCTGACTTTTGTTTACTTCTGTGTGAAATTGTTGTTTAAAAAATTTAATATTTTCTAAGTGGTAAATCTGCCACCGTTATTACTGTAGACAGCATTATGCTCCATGCTTCAATGGAAACCTAGACAGGCGTAGCAACAGTAACTAAGGGTGGTGGGGTCAATCAATCCTTCATTATAGTTTGGGTCACCCCAAGCTGTAATACAGTCACTCCTGGTCAAAAGATTCATTGCATGGTTGCGTTCTTTAGACTGCCACAGCGCTACAAAGCTGAAGTGCCACAGTCCATGTTGTGTTTTCACCAGGCTACACACATGAATTATTAAAGAGCTTCATGTTGATGCTGCAGGGTTTCCAATATATTATCCCCCTAAAAGAGGAGTGCTTAAATTTTTAATAAATCCTGTGTCAGTCTACAGAGGGACTGGAACTGATAAGAGTGACAGGAACAAGCGCAGGGAGGCTAATTGGATTTTAACATGTTGAAAAAAATACAGAGGAAGACTAAAACTTTTAACCTTCGTTTTTTTTATGTGCTGTATATTTGTCATCTGCGTCAGTGCGAGTGTGTGTGTAAGAGTGTGTGTCATGGTGATCTAATTTAAAAGAGCACAAAACAAGATTAGGGAGGACGAGGTGGTGGTGGTGTGCCGATGACGTTTGCATCTTTATTTAACTGATGCCTGGCAACACTTTCACACCCGGGCTGTTGCGGCAAGTGCACGGATTCCATTATGTTCACACAAAAGCCTCACAGTCGAGACACACACTAAAGGAATCAATGCATGACAACGAAGGCACGGAGCGATTTGATGACATTTCGCTGCACTGGGCCTCAAGTTACACAAGTTATTATACCATTGCCCTGAGATGTTGAGCTCTGTAAAATATTCGAACTGCAGACAAGTGTAGCATTTCACAGTAGCTGATCTGACTATTGTAGTATAATAGGTACCATGTGCTCCGCATGCCTTCAACCACATGCAGCGATCACCAGCTGTCTCTTTGAGCTCCACACTCAGTAATTTAATTTCACTGAGAAGTCAAAATCGTACCCGGGTGAATTCTGCTCTGGCTGAACACCTCCAATGACGGTTAATTAATAACACAAACAGGAGCGCACAGATATGCACACTGGCAGGATATCGCAGGAAAGGGCATATGCACAGGCATGCAGGGGGCACACGCACACGATTTCCCCAAGATACCATCATCCGAGTAGACTGCAAAAACTGTTGGAATAAGAGTGTGCTCCGGGGTCAAAATAACAAAAGCATTCCCTGTTTTCAATTTCCCTGCAGGTCAGTAAGTAGGCCATCTTTTTCTAAGGAGGTTTCACACACCATCTTGGTTTAAATCCAACGGAATAAGAACATCAATATGAGCAAGGAAACATTCAACTTGCTTTTTAGACCCAACTGACAGCCCCATCCTCCACATCCTCCTCCTTGATATAATCTCTTTGCCTTACTGTTTTACTCATCCGATGGAACTTTGAATCTAGGACACCACCTTGACAGGGAAAATAGGCCGCACATTCAGGGAAGATGGTGGGCTGGGATAGTGTGTGTGTGTGTGTGTCTGTGTGGGAGGGGGGTGTAACTGGTTTCCTGATTCTGCCTTGAGGGGGAACCAAGTAAAGCTAAGTCCTTCCTTTCAAGCTCTCGCTCTTCTTACTGTTTTCTTAATTCTATCCCTCCGCTCACCTCTCTCACCTCCTGTATCTTCACTTCCTCTGGCTCTGGTTGTACCAACGAATAAAAAAAAGAAAAAATCCCCCTCCTCACAAATATCTAAGAGACTAGCTTATTAGAGGGGCTTGGGGATATCAGGGACCTCTCAATCAAAGCCACAGTACCAGCTCCTCCTCAAACACTGACAACATCAACAACAACAAAGACGGAGTCATGGGATCAAACAGCCTATGTTGCTAAGCAACCACAGACTCACTAACAGCCCAGCAGCAGCAAGGAGGTGGTACCAGCAAATTACATTACTGAACACCTTGGCTAGGCATCAAAAGAAGTGTACAAACCACATAAAGTGCTCAGATAACAGTGGAATTACCCTGCGCTCTGAAGTGGAGCACTGCATTAAACTCACACCTCTGGAACTGAATATTACACATCCAATGGGCCCAAATACAAAACCTCATGTCACGCCATTTTAAAATGCTACCACCGCAACTTTGACTGCCTTCCTTTCGCTGTCCTCACACTGACAGAAACCTGACATAATGTTACAGAGCACCCGCTGCCTTAAGATAATGTTGCAAAAGATTAAGAAGCAAGTTTCACTACAGACAAAAACGGCAGCACGTCTAAAAAGTGTCTATAAAATAGTGAAAAATGCCCATTATAATTTCCTAAAGCTAAACGTGACATCTTCATATTGCTTGTTTTGTCCACTCCAAAAAGATTTTCAGTTTACTATCAGATATCACAACAAGGTTTGGCATTTTTGCTTGAAAAATATCTAGTATAAAAATATTTGCCAATTATTTTTCTGTTGATCGACTAATTGATGAATTTACTAATCATTTCAGCTCTAGTAAGTTTGTATGGTATTACACTTAATGTGGGAGTAGCAGATGGAGTGATTTTCTTGGAAACTCACTTCACTTCAAACTCAATTTTGTATAGCATCACAGACACAGAGGACAATTGTGAAAAGTTGTTTCTAAAAGGAGCTGTTTTAGTTATTCAGTTTGTTAACTGGAAACTGGTAATAAATACACATCCTGATGAAGATCCTGTACCGAAACACAGTAGCTAAATAAAGAGCAAACACCAATAGGATAGTGTTGCCAAGTTGTTTTTTCTATTAATGAATAGACAGAGATAGAAGCACAAACTGGGTTTTACTGCTGTTCCTTATTGACTACATTGCTTTACTCCATAGTGTATTCTTCTACATCACTAGTAAGAAGCTGATGGAAATCATATGATAATATGTCTTTTAGGGAGGGAGGCAGAAACCAAAAATCCTCTGAAAATATGATGGGTTTTGGTCTATAAGTCCCTTTGTTTCTTTATTCTGATCACTAACTTGAGGACAACCACGTTTTTATTTGCCACTACATCACCATTTCATTACAACATTCTTGTGTACGTTGAAAGGCTTTTTTTTTTATAGAGCAATTTCATTGAACTCAATGTGATGCTTTTCTTTTTCTGCTGACAAAAACAAAATGAAACAAAATGTAAGCAAAACCAATCAAAAGGATGATTGAAATCCTTGAAGACTATAAAGAGATTTAATGTGGTTTGTGTCCACCTGTAAAAAAAAATACATATATTCTAGCACAGTGGAGTCATCAAGCTTCTGTTCTTAGAAAAACAATTCTTTAAGCTTTTATTTTATTTTCACTGACAGGAAAAATATCTCTGGAGTAAAATAATTCAGGTTGAATGAATCAACTGTTTGCCCCGGAGGTCCTTGAATGAATCAGTGCTGGTGTGGATCTTTCAACATAATCCCCTTTTCACCAAAACCCCTCATTAATTGCTTTCACTTCAAACACCCTATCTGCTATTAATCATAATGATGATGTGACTTATCTACTATATGCATGGCTGAGCAAATAGAGCTCCTGCAAAGTGGGAGCTGTTCGGGACAGTCTGGAAATACGAAGGTAAGAAATGTGAATTTGTTGAGTGACTGACATCATGTAAATTTCATATCTTACAGCAGAAACTGAGAAATAAGAGGATATTTTTAACAGAGACATCAAACATGACCTCACATAAATACATGTAGCCGTTTTTTAAAAATATAGTGAAATAAACGTTATTTCAGTGTAGAAAAAAACACTTAATAAGATATTAATAAGTGTTAAATGCTTTAAAATGATAGTTTGAGATTTTAGGAAATACACTTATTCGCTTTCTTGCCGAAAGTTAGATGAGAACATCATTACTGCTCTCATGCCACTCACAAAGTACGCCTACCAGCACCTCTAAATCTCACTTAAAAGTTTAAGTTTTAAAGGGGGTCTGGACAGAGCCAGGCAAGCTGTTTCCAGTCTTTGCTAAACCAAGTTAACGGTTGCAGGCTGTATCTTAATATTTAGCGTACAGACATGAGTGGTATTGATCTTCTATAAGCTACTCTTTCAACTACAGCAAGAAGTGGAGGTAAAATATATGCAAGAGTTCATAGTACTAATAAAAAACTGAGCTGTGTCATTCTTATACACAAAAAAATCATTCAACTGTTAAGTGTGCCTAGAAGCATGAAAGATACACTATGTGTGATAAGTAAGTTATTAAAAATGATAACCGAAAACACAATCACGACTTGATGAAAGACTTTTTTATAATGTCCTGAATGCTAATTGCCTTTGACTGCAGTTATTATGCAAAACATAGGCTTCGACCCCCCCCCCATCAGGAACCGTCCTCCAAAGGCTCCGTGAATCATTAATTAGACAGGATCAAACCAACGCTCTCACATGCAGCAGTAAAACAAGCTTATCTTCTCTACTCTAAGACGCATGTTTTGTCCTCAG
Organism: Oplegnathus fasciatus; assembly: GCA_003416845.1. Taxonomy (NCBI): domain Eukaryota; kingdom Metazoa; phylum Chordata; class Actinopteri; order Centrarchiformes; family Oplegnathidae; genus Oplegnathus; species Oplegnathus fasciatus. The sequence continues at coordinate 644,018 of NTHP01000159.1, forward strand.
AAGTGTCCAGAGAATGAAATGGGATTAGCACTGGGGTTATTTTGCGGGCAGGCATTATTACATGCTTCAAATTAAAAGCCAACACAGACGTTTGAGTTTTGTTCCTGAATGACTTCCTGTACTCTATTTATAGCTGGCATCCCACAGTGGAGACTGTGCTAATATTTGCTCGGCAGACAGTGACAGTTGGTTGGTATGAAGCTGTGCAGGAAGACTGAGCCAGATAAGCACACAATGATTTCCAGGAAGCAGAATTCATAGCATGTAGTGGCACAACAGTAACATTCACTATAATCCAGTGTTTGTCCCCAGACAACTGAGGTAAAATAGTGCTGATGTGTTCTGTATATCTGGTTTATGTCAAATGATATTTGAAGCAGACTGGGATGTCACTGAAGCAGCACTTTTCCATGATAGAGGATGTGAAGAACAGTTAAA
>NTHP01000159.1:648428-674606 GCA_003416845.1 Oplegnathus fasciatus
AAAAACCATAGCAACCGCAGGATTAAAACACAAGAAGACAAGAGGAGCATTTAGTGTGGTGAAGCACTTGTCAACCCAGCATGAGGTTGAAGAGCAGTGTCCTCACCTGCCCAAACAAACCACACAAAATGAAAAAAGACCCTGCGTTTCATTTAACCCGCTCCAAGCACGATTAGTGTGGCAATATCCTAAATCCATTTAATACTGTATCTCCTACTGACTGAGGAAAATGCAACCCAAAGCAGCACCTTTGTAAGCTGAACTGGATTCACGAGAGGATGATGGAAACAAACATTTGTTAACCAGATAATAGATGCACACAGACGGACTGGTATTATTTTTTTCTGACACAAAATATAAGCTGTGGTATCAGAAAGTTCCAATGAGCAGGAAGAAATAAAAAATACAGGCTAACAGGCTGATGATGCAGTTAGAAGAAAGGTCAGGGTATCAAGTTATTACAATTCATCCTGAGAGGGATGTGAATGTCTGAACCAAATTTCATGGCAATCCATCTAGTAGTTGATAAGATATTTCACTAAAAAACAAAAATGTCAACCTCATGGTGGCGCTTGTGAAAAATGGGATCATCAAAGTCATTAGGATTCATCATCTGGGAACCAAGAATGTCTACAAAATTTCATGTCAATACATCCAATAGCTGTGGGTCATCTGACAGAAATCACATTGCCATCCCTGGAGCCTCGTGTGTCACACACTGGGCGGCTTGGCAATGGAAGAGCATAATAATAATATTTAATCTAATGTCAGAGGCACAAAACAGGAATTAATGTAAAAAAAAAGACTGTCATTGAAAAGTTTCACAGAAATTAAGTGGGGAAAAAGCGTAAAGTGGGAAGCAGACAAATACAAAGTCTGTGCAGAGCTGTCACTGAAGTAGCTGCGCTTTTGACAATAATCCAACTAATCAGACTGTTGGGGGGATTTAGCTCATGTACTTCTCTTCTGACCAAAGTGGAAAGAGTCAAAAGGTCGTGTACTCACACAAAATCCTCTCAGCTATTATCCCCACAACTAAATAAAACTGCATTAGAACATCATGTTCACTGAGTCATTTTGCTAAACAGGTGCTAAAAAGGGAAACGGCTAAGGCTATGAAGTACTTTTTGAAGGGAAAAATACACTGTTTATGAAAGCTATTTCAGGCAAATTCCCGAATAATAAAGTATGTCAACATGTTATTGTTGCTCCTCTAGTCTACAGAAACTGTAGAAATCCTGATTATCTAATAATAATTGTGAGCTTTTTGAGTCATGGATCGAAAGGACCCTGAGGGACACACGATGGGTTTAAATAACTTATAAATCATCCCTGCGAAACAAGCAATACCTCCAAACTTTGGCAGCTGCTGATCTTTGAAATAAGAAATCCATTAGACAGGTTACTTTCCTAAAACCACGTTCCATGAAAACTCATTAGCAGCACCTTATCAACTGATCTATCCTCGGTCTGCGACTGGTGAGACTGATGAGTGTGTGAGCATGAATTATGCATTAATCCAGTATAGTATAGTAGTATAGAGTGTAGGTGCTAAATCTGCTCAGTTAAATCACCATCTGATACACTGAAGCTCAGCTAAGAGCACATATTGGCTAGTCTTATAAATGAATATATATTCTATATAGATCCTGGTGAGAGCAACATGCAATAACTGTGTTTCTTCTTTTGAGTAACTGGAAATGATGAAGCACCAAACAACAAAATCTCAGCTGTTACCTTAGTTTAAAATTATAATTAACAGTATGCCTTCATAGTAATGGTTTTATCAAAAGTCTTCAGTGTGGTTAATAATGTTTTACTTAAGATTATCCTGTGTTGGCACCAAAAGTAATGCCTGGAACTGGTGCCAGAGCTATTTATCAGACAGACATGTGTGTGAGAGTAAACACACTGATTGGCCAATACTTCAGAAACCCTGTACTAAAAGTAATATAGGAAGGAATTAAGATTTCACAGTTTTAGGTTGCATGGAGTATTCTGCAAAGCCATCTAAAAATTTAAAGACTTACAGTATACAGTATTCTCTGTACTCTCTACCCTGCTTCTTGTTTCTTATTCTCTTCTGTTTGTCACTTCCTGGTACATTAGTTGTCTGTGTGTGACTGCAAACAGGGCACTGCTGTAAAAGGTCACGTACTGTATGCAAATTCAACCTTTTCTGTAGACATCATGTTAAATAAATCGAGGACCGAACCACTGAGAGCATTCGGGCAATGCAAATGTAATGCAAACTAGTTCCACTGTAAACTTTTTCATACTGTAGTAAAGTTTGAGGATTATCCGGAGGTTTGAGCAACTAGAGCCGAAACAATCAGTCAATTGCTCAATCGACAATAAAATAATCTGCAACTATTTTGATAGTTTTATATCATTGAAAACTTAATATTGGGTTTTGGACTGTTGGTCAAAACAAGACAGGACGTCGTCTTTCACTATTTATTCACATTTTATAGACGAAACCATTAATCCATTAATTGAAAAAAGAATCGGCTGATCAATCAATAATGGAAATAATAGTTGAAGCCCTATGAGCAACTCAAACTAAATTACATTCACCTCTATTGTATTGTGGCAGCAGAAAACTCAGAAATGCATATCTCAGAGAAAAACAACACTATCTGCTTGGCTGGATATCATAAGTGGGATGATGGGAAAATATGTTTCTGTAATTTGGGTATAATCTCTCTTTAAATGGGCTTCCCCATGTGCTACACAGCCACATTATACTGTATACTCGAAGCAGCATTCTGACACTTTAATTCTGCATCATAACACAAATCCAAATGCTCCATCAATCCCCAATTATCAACTCCTCATCTTTTTTATCACACTGAAAGCAAAGGAATCCTCAGTAATTTGCTACACACTAATCCCAGCCATCATCCCTCTCATTCCCAATGTATTGCTGACATTCCCTCTATCATTATCCTGTATATTCCCACCATTCCCTCCCGTTGCTTCTGCTCTTCCTCCTCTTCACTATGACTCACTGGTTTCTGAGTCTTAACGAGCCAATCGAGAGATAATTGCTCCTTGAGGGTCAGTGCTAACTGACACCACTGCCTCCTGCATGTCAGTCAGTCAAGCCCCTGTCAGGTTTAATAGAACTGCAGGCTGTATTCACTGCCAGAGTCCCTGACTAGTCGAACCTAACGACTGTTGAGTCCACTAATTTCAGATCAAGCTCTTCTCTGGACTGCAAAGCACAGCAATACAAACTGCATATTCAGACATTTTCCTCAAAGCAATAACGCTTGAGAATCTAACAGAAGCATGAGATATGTATACAAGAACTAAATGAGGCTAGTTATTTTCAGTTTTCTCTTTGATATTGATCACACAGCTGTGCAGCAGAAGCAAGCTTTGATATTTACACCCCTAAAATAATTACAAAAAACAATCCTAAACCCAAGGACACAGTCCTACTGGATTCAGCTGAGTCTGTCCCAAAGCTACACGATTTTAAATTGATGCAGACTGTACAGCATGCACGTCCTTGGTGCCAAGGGCAAGTGTGTGTGACTTCTGAGATACAGTAAGGTCCGTACTGCTTCTCTGCGACGTGATCCAAAGGGATGGCTTGTACTCCGGGCACATGCTGTGTCCTCTTCCGTCCTGCCAGTGGCTTTGACCTCAACAGATGACAACGGATGGCCACGAGGGGCGATGGGGAAGTGCTGTACGTGTCAGTTTTCTGCTGGCGAAAGAACTGAAGACCGGCTTCATATATGTCCAGAAATAGATCTTTACATGTTAGTAAGAGTGAAAATGAAATTATTCCGCCTGTTTTTTAACTTGTGAAAAGAGTGCCTCTTCACAGGGCTACTATAACTCCATACAGTAACTGATCATTTACCTATTTATCATGCTGACTGCGTGTCTCATCCTGAGGTTGTACAAATACAGAAGAAGAGATGTGGTTGTAATAAATAGTTGTCACAGGCACTAATGGATCAGTCAGACTTGCACACTGTCAGTAGAATACAGTATGCAAAACGCACATTAGGAATGCCACAGCCGTGGTGACAGTAAAGTACTTCTGAACCTAACAAGACATTTAAATATTGTTTGAATATCTTGTTAAAAAAAGGAGGCTACCACAATGTTTGCGCAATGTTGCATGTGCACGTGAGAGAGGAGTGAATCTGAAGGAAAGTAACAGTATCAAGGAAGAAAAGTGTTTTCTGTTCTCTCACAGGCTGCATCCACCATGCATTTCTAGTTATTTTTCCATTAAAGCCTTAAATAATGAGGAACACCCCTCCTCTCACGGTGAATTCCTGGACACATTTTCTCATCAATTTATAATTTATTAAATAGCACATTCTTTTGCCTATTTCATAATGTCCAACAGTACCTAATGAATGACGATATGTTACATTGGGACTTAATATGTATTTGGTCACAGGGTGTATGTAAAGCATTTTGCTGGATATTGATGATTCCTTCCATGTCGGTTGCAGAATGAAAATCAGGGTGCTGGTCTGATTATTACTGTGGTTGCATCCTCTTTTGTTCCGCAAGGAAAAGTAATCATTTTTTTGGACTGATATGACTTGAGAAGAACCTCGTCAACAACTTAAAAGTAGCTCATTTGCAGCGTTTCCCGGTTTATTAACCCACTTTTATTTTCTTTGTGCATAAGAGGTGATAGTTAAGTGATGGATTTATTACACTGCTCTTAATAAGGAATGCATTTAATCTCTATGCACTTTAACTTGCTGCTGCAGCCTTACGTCAACCTAACAGCATTCAATTCAGTGCTGTGTTGGATGTGTTACAGAACAGTTACTTGGTCCGACCTGGTAAGATTGCCGTCGTTACTTTTACATGACTCAGGTGCTCATTTAGACATTAATCAAACATTAGTCAGACATGTAAAATTGTAACGAGGTGCATGTCTGAAAGCGGCTTTTGAGACTCGCTGGTCACTGACCAAGGTATTGGTCAAGGGGAAAATTTGACCTTACAGGGGTGTTAGCAGAAAGGTCAGGTGGTAACCAAATTAATCACTTTAGTAAAAGCTTTTCCCATGTGCTTTAGAGTGGCACTGCCTCCCCTAAAAACACCCAAGTCATCATCCAATCAAATGCTTCCTTCTCATCTCACCTTCACACTACAGTCTCATTTAAAACAAAGCACTAATGCTAATGCTTTGACACTGATAGTCTGGCTCATTCGACACATGCCCTGATGGTAGTTAAAATGTATTGTGATATTGATTTTTCCATCATATGGCCAAGTCCTTACATTATGCCACTATTAAACAACTTGGCAAGGCACAGTTAATATGCAGACTGTGTCCACAAATTAACCGTATATTGTCATTAACCGTGGTTATTTAACTGAGGTGACATTACGTCCACATTCTGCATGAAATTTTCTCCAGTCAGTAGACAGGACACAAGTGATTTATCTCTTTTTTTTTTTTTTGCTTAACTCACACCTAATTTGTGTGAATGTGCCAAGCAGCTGCAACGTTGCCTTATTTGCATTCCGACAGCCAGCTTTGACGCATTGCCACATGCTGGCATACAGACGCTGTCCTCTCTCCAAATTGCCTGCTAAGTAGCTTCTGGACATCAGCAGTCACCCTGTCTGTCTGTACTGTTTCTGACTGCTGTGCTCACATTTTTCCAGCCTGATTCCTCCGGTGGCTCTCAGACACAAACTGCTTCTGTCATCAGGCGCTGAAATCCAGCTGGATTCTGCTCTGACAATATCATTCTGCTCTTCTGCCAACAACCATGAGAGAAGAAAAAGCACAATGCGGAGGCTCCTGCTAACAATGTGACACAGACAGTGTCTTTCAATGAAACGTGGTGATGGTTTGTTTGTCAGCTTTTGTCATCATAAAGTCACCATGGTGATGATGGGGAATATGGTGATGTTGGCGCTGTTGAGGAAAATAATAACAACTCCCATCCATCAATGTTTGCAGAAAAAACAAGATCAGAAGTTTCAGCCTAACCATTTAAGACAACCTGTCACTTAACGTTGACATCTTGTGCTCAAATGCATGCAAAGCCATCTGACAGACTCATTAAAGCCCTAATCCAATGAGAAAACTTTTAAATCCCACAGAATTACACTCAATACTCAATATTCAATAATTTATGTAGAACACTTCCTAGAGAGAGTGAAGAAACCAAGCACATCTTCCTGGCTGTGAAATTAATCAGTCATGTTTAATGGAAGCTGGCATGGGCGGCTGATTACTCACTAAGCGGGAATCCGGGATGAGGCAAAAGCAGCATGCTAGCATTTATGGCAGTGAGAAGCTTGCAGGCGACGTAGCTGCAGGGACGGAGCATTCGAGACAACACTTCACACGTCGGTGAGACAGCAGAGCTGCAGGCAGCGGAGCAGACCCTCATTCTCTCTGCCCCGTCCCTGATGGCGTTGACAGGGTTTGGTGCTCTGACCCTCCACTCACAACCTCCTGTACTTCACACTGGAGTGACCGAGTAGCAACCTTACACATTTTGTACGATGTTTTCTGAATAACTTGGAAAACTACTAGCAAATAATACAATATATTCAAGTAATGCATATCACTGATTGTTACTTGGTTGTGGTTTATTTATCTATCTATCTCAAGTCATTCTTAATTGACTTCTATGGATAAAAAACACTGTAAAAAGCATAAAGTTTACTTTAATAACAGTATGTATCATACTGTCTTGAATGTATTGCTGAAAAATACACATGTAGAGGATTTTTTTCCAAGTGGCGCAGTGTCATATTGTGAATTACCTCATGATCGTGCCTCAGGGAGACAGAAAAGTGACAAACTAATGTCCCAATGACATTCCTTAAGGTATTCAGTATCGGGTCTAAAATGAAATTATACTACTTTGGTATATTTAGCTGTAGTTGTAGGATCTGATTGTACAAATTGGCTGAATTTTAGCATAGTATTTAATTTTAGGGCTGCAACATATGATTCTTTTCGTGATCAATTAATCTGCGAATCATTTCGTTGATTGCTCGATTATTCTTTTACTCTATGAAATGGCCAAAAAAAAGGTGAAAAATGCCCATCACAAGTTCTCAGATGATGTGATGTCTGCAAATATCTTGTTTGTCAACAGCCAAAAACCCAAAGATATTTAATTCAAAATGTTATAAGACTCAAAAAACAGAAAATCACATGAGAGAAGCTGGAACCAGCTAATATTTGGCTTTTTTTACTTGATTAAACAATAGCAACGGTTAATCGACTATAAAAACTTTTGCCAATTAAATTTTTTGCTCGACTACCCAATTATTTGACTAATTTTCGGCACCAGTTTGAGTTAGCTCATTTTAATGTATGCTATAGTTGTTTTGGTAAAGAAGAACAGGCAGGTCAGTCAGAAGTAAAGACTGAAGTACATGACAGGCTACAGCTTGTAATTGTGCAGCTTTTCACACCACAGTCCATCCAGCTCAGCCACATTTGGCACCAAGACAAACAAAAGCTCCGGAACAGTCCGTTAGCTCACTACGAACCGCCAGAGGCACACACTGTCCCTCTTTCCCTCTCTTGATACATTTTACTGCCTCTGCTACATCGCCAACATCTCCACAACAACACTGTACCAAAACCCAAACATTTAAAACACACACATTGTCTCTCTCACTCACTCTCGTGCTTTGAAGTTCCCCATGTGTGCCGCGGAACTCCGGGGCTCTTGATAATCGCTCTGCCGGCGGATTTGAGGGCATCCATCCCGAGGTGTGTCTGCTCTCCGGCAGGTGGATTTCCCCAGTCTCCGGGCCGCAGGGAGGTAAATACAGCGGGCTGAGCTCGACGGCGGATGCGCCAAAGAGGAAAACGGCGAAGAGAGACACAAGTTCCCTCCCTGAATCGCTCCCGTTTTCTCCCCCCGCAGAGAGATTACCAGCTGAGGGCCGGCACATGCACCTACTGCACCGTCTCCAAAGTTAAGGGCGTGTCCTCCCAACCTCCATCAGCTGACAGAAGCCTCCTCCAGAAGGAGCGACCTTAATGAAAAATCATTACAGTATTATTGCAGTGTAAAGGACTTACACTCACTAATGAGTTTATGGCTGATGAGCTTAATTGCACTTTTTGTCTCAGAGGACTTTCTGTGGTTTATTGACCTGTGGTGGGTGCACTGTTGCCAAGTTTTTGTCCCTAAAGAAGGCTTTATTATCCCTTTCGTGTTTGATATGTTTGGCCTGTCATTGGCCATTAATTAATGACAGAATTTAAATCAAAGGCTAATCTAGTTATGACAAGGTTAAAGCCTCTTTTCTGCCATTTTCTCCCATCATTCCCTGGTCTTTCCAGGCTGGGTAACAGATATGTTATGTGCCAAAAACACATACAAAAACACACAAAAACATAACCAGTGGTGAAAGTAATTAAGTTAATTTACTCAAGTACTCAGTACAATTATGAGGTACTTGTACTTTACTTAAGTATTTCCATTTTATGCTATTTTATCCTTCTACTACACTACATTTCAGAGGGAAATAATGTACTTTTTACTCCACTACATTTATCTGATAACTTTAGTTACTAGTTACTTTGCAGATTCAGATAAATAATAATACAAAATATATCAAATAAAAATATATATTATGATGTATTATTATATATAGGATAAGACCTGATCACAAGCTACCCAGCAGTATAAAGTAATTCAAATGAGCCCCACCTTTACCAGCTGCAACATTAAAGTGATGTTCACATGAATGCATCCAATAAATATTATCCAATAATAAATAATATTATTCTGAAATAGGACATTCTGCATAATGAGTAATTTTGGTACTTTAAGTATATTGAACAGAGTACATCTACACTGTGGTATTGCTACTTTTACTAAAGTATAAGATCTCAGTACTTCTTCCACCACTGGCCACAAATGATGAACTAACAACTACAAGCTTCATTTGAAACAAATGCTTCAAGTTTTCTTTTTTTGCATGTTGGCGCCCTCTATTGATTGGAAACAGTTATTACAGAGATCCTGTTACCCATCCTCACTCACTGCACACACTGTATACAGTATTTAAGCATGATGATATTTGGGGATATCAGTAGCGGAAAGTTTTATTTTTAACAAAATAAACTATGGATTATTTTTTTAATCATCAATTTAAAAAATGAGTAATTATTGCTGTTCCAGTGACCTTGTGGTCTAAGACAGTGGTTCCCAACCTGAGGATTAGGACACCCGCAAGGGGTCGCGAGGTGAATCTGAGGGGTCACAATATGATTAACAGTAGAACTTGTGTTCATCTTTTCAGACTTTCCTCTAATCTTTTTTATCTTGTGAATTACTGGATCATTTTACTTCAGAAATATATTCAAATAGCACAAGGATGAAAAAAAGGTGTTGAATTAGACTTGCAGCCAGTTACAAGAAGACATTTAAGATGTCAAAAAGGTTGGGAAGCACTGGTCTAAGATGATTACTATAACATGCAACATTCAGCATCCCAGTTCAATTTCAACTGGGGACCTTTGTTGCATTCTCCCAAAGTTTCCCGCCTGTGCTTCTACTGTAAAGCAGTACAATAAAGGCAAAATGTCCCAAAAACAGATTGGTCTATATGTACCATATTGGGAAACAGGGAACTCTCAAACTCCACTTGACAAATACAAAACATGCCTTGTGTTTTTGTCCTTCATGGTGAAATCTTTATTTACTTTCTCTCCACAACCCAGCACAGGTTATCATGTCATGTCCGAGTTCATCTCTCGCAAGTATTTCACACTCAGGAAGCTAAGCAGAGCATGTATAGTCATGTATTTCTCGTAGATCATCTAAAAGGGGTTATTTGAGTTTAGCCTGAGGTGGCATGCTGCTGTTGTAATTTTGGTGCTCTGTGATCATTTGAGAGGGTCTTTAGTTTATATTTAATGCTCTCAGCGGCGCACACTGCTGCGACTACACTTTACGGCGGTGCGTGTGGGCATATACGCGTGTGTGTGTGTGTGTGTGAGTGTGCGTGTGTGAATCTGCTTGTGTGTGTGTGTTTATGTGTTATCCTGGATACACAGCAAGTAGCAGAATCATGCGGCTACTTTTAAATGTAAGACTCTTCAGAAAAAGACTGCAGTGTTGCTGCCATGTTGTATCTGCATCAGAATGAGCATTTTTACAAACTAAAGCGATGTGTCCCTCCCCAGTTTAAAAGGAGATAGCCTCACGAGGGCTAAAAGCTGCACTAAAACAATGCAGCCAGTCTGCTTCCATGGAAGACTGTGGATTTGAGATTAATAGTTATAATTAATGGTATTTATAAGCCCTCCGGTCAATTCAATCACTGCCATAATGTCACAGAGCACCTTTTACTCCAAGAGAGAACAACAGTTACAGGCTTCAACAATTTTCAGGTGTCATTTTCAACTGGGCTTCTTTCACAAAAGAGTAATCGAACGGTGGAGCATGCATCGTCTGTTTAAGGTTGCCAAATTCAGGTGTGACCATTGCATTTTAAGGTACTGAAGATATTCTTTAAGGTAAAAAAAGAAAAAACTGTCTTGCAACTTGGCTCTTAACCCCCCATAAAAAAAAATCATGCTCGTGGGGATGTCTTTATTTGTAAAGGGACAGGGAGGAGGGAGGTGAGGTCACTAAAAGAAGTGTGAGAGTACAGCCAGACGAAGAGAGGGCTTCATGAAATAGATTTCTAATAGAGGGGGAGTAAGGTGGTCTCTGTCAGAAAGGACAACATAGAAAAAAACAGACTGAACTAGTCCGCTTACATGCGCTCAGTCACTTCTGTTTTAGATTCACTGATGGATCCTATCCTGTCTGCTTTACAGTTTATCCCCTTCCAATTTGCTTGTCATAGTCTCATGCTATTTGTCTCATACACACACTCGCACGCACACACTCATGTTTTTCACTTGCTCTCTCTAAACCCGCGTCTTCCTTAGAGGCTGGAGCTAGAAGGCAACTGGTGGGAGGGCCTGTCTTAGAAGCAGGAGGTGGCCTTGGACAACGATTTTCAGGTCAATCCAGTGACACGTCAGCTCGTGGATTTGTTTATTCCCATAAAACCTGACTAATCTTCAACCAAGTACAAAGCCTGCATCGGAGGACCTCATACACCGTCCATTTCAAAGACTGGGAAAACTGTCCCTTCTTCTCCCCCTGCTTCCCCTCCTGGTTTCTCTCTTCCCTCCTGCTCCTCTCCTTCTCCTCCTCGCCCCTCTCGTCTTTCTTCCAGTTCTGAGGCACACAGGTAGTCTTGGGGCTGGGACTGCGAATGTCCCAGGGACTCCACTGACAAGCTTCGGCTGGACAGGATGCTACTTAGGCTGGACTGGCGGGCGCCTCTGGGATGGGTCTCAATTTCCACACGGACCTCAATATTGGTTCCTTCCCTGTGGTGACAGAAGAAACACATAAAGAAATCAATCTAAAGCTGACGGGCGATCAAAACGTTTCTGACTTGAGTAAGTGTAGGCGAAGAATTCCTCAAAGAGGCTGCTGAAGTCACGTGATAGATCAACAGCAGGATTGTAACAGAGGCAACATTTACCTCAAGGGAAGCGCTTGCGTGTCATCGAGCTTGCTGTCAGGCACAATAACCACCTCGCAGTCTGATTGGCTGTCCTGCTGGGTGTATCCATGGTGTTTTGTGGCTTCATCCAATTCCTCATAGCTATCTAACTCCGGGGGCGTGGTGCTCGTACTGGGGAGGACACCCACTTCCTGTACACTGACTCTGACTTCCTGGACGCTGGTGTCGCTGAGCGTTGTGTTGTTCTGACCTGTCCAGTGGTCACTGACTACATGAGAGAATAGAAGATCTATAAGAGAAGTTGAAACTTCATCAGATCAGGCCGTGCTTTGGAGCAAAAATTACAATACAACTAGTATTTATGTCAAGAGTCCTTAAGTTAACTACACAGTTATTAAAGGAATAGCTCTATAATTTGGGATATACGCTTATTTGCTTTCATATTTTGTTTATTATATGAAGCTAGAGCCTGAAGATGACTCACTTAGCTTAGCATACAGACTGGAAACAGGGAGGAAACAGCTAGTCTGGCTCTCGTCAAAGTTCAAAAATATGACTACCAGCACCTCTAAAGCTCACTGACAGACGCACTGTATCTTGTTTGTTTGAACTGTAAACACAAACAGTAACTTTATTGAGTCTTGTCACTGCCAAGGAACCAGCGGAGACTACAGGAATTTACTGCACCCGGCTGCTGCTCACCAAAAAATAGTTCCAGCACTTAACTCCCCATAAAACCACAGCTTGTCATTTTAATATAACTGTTTGTGTACGGATTAAACAAACAAGATATCATATCAGATATAACATATTAATTACTGATCTTTCAGCAAGAAAGCATATAAGCGTATTTCCCAAAATGTCCTATGCCTTTAAATTCTGTACTCACAGCTGGCTAAGTCCTCCAGTTGGATTTTGTGTGTTTCAGGGGGCTCACTCTGCGGTCGACACCAACCATTCCTGCAGAGTGACATGGGGACGACCCCATAGACGTAAGTCAGCATTAGCGGCACACCCACACCTGCAGGAAAACAGAAAAGTATGAGAAACCTGTTCATAATATATTTCTCATAATCATTTGTCTAGAAATTGTGCCAAAATATCTTTTAATACATACAAGTGGTTATTAAAAGAATGCTCTTGGAGTTTAGTATTGCACTGAAATGAAATTTAAATCAATAAAGTTGGGGAGTTTGTGACACATGGATTTTTTTTTAAAAATGGTCAAAATCAAAGCAGCAGAGGTCACAGTATCCTGGCTTTTAGTCCCTGGTATGGGTCAGACTCCGAAGACACTGGATTCTTGACTTCCCATAATGCAACAGGATACCATCTTTTGGTAGACTCTCCATGCCCGATAAATCCTCCCATCTTCCAAACTCCACATTCCCAATTTGTAATGCAGTCTTTCTGTTAAAACCTTTAGTGTCCAAGCGCAAACCAAGTGATGTAACGTGAGTAATTTCCTCAGACTTGACAAAGCTCTTCCCCAGAAGACATAACACAGCTGATTTCACAGGCTAAGTAGCACTCCCTGTGATTAGTGAATGCACTTTTACTTTTATGATAATGGTTTTTAAGTTTTAAGACATTTTAAATCGGTGGAGTGCCCCTCAAAACTATTTCATCATCATATTATTATTACAGCAATACCCAAAACAAACACAAGGGGGAGCCCCTCCTGCTTCACTGTGGACTGCACACAGAATAAAGTTGCTGAAACACACTGCTCTATTTATTGTTATATTGTTTATCCCTGGCATCTTAACCTCCATATTTATGCAATTTTGTTGTTCCAAATAATGCTGAGAACTATTGCTTATGCTCCAGGAACTTATATCTTCTTTTCAGGAACCTATTTCCTTGCAAGCTGACCTTGCAATCCATTCTATTTAAATTGGACACAAGCCGATCTAGCATTATTCATCCATTTTACGTTTCTATTTTAAGAATTTTTATATACTGCATATCTGTTTTTATATTACTTACATATTTATTGCTGTTATTTCATCTATCTTACTCCATCTCCTTGATCTTATGTGAATCTTGTTGTGTTGTCTTGATGTTCTCTTCATATTTTATCTATTTATTGTAAGTCTGTGTTATATGTTATAAAAAATGCATGTTATGTGCTTTAAGGTTTTAAAAAAAAGTTATATGTTACGATGCATTTATTATGATGAGAGGTGGACACTTAAAAAGTAAGAGTCAGAAGCAAAAGAGCAACTTGTTTAATGCAAGAAATGACTGAATTTACATGATTGGTTATTATTTGTGTTCTCGGTTTTATTTTCTGATAATTAAAAAAGAAGTATTCAACACACATTTTTGACAAAACAATAAAATAATAGATCAAGTGTTCACTGTAATGGATCACCTGTCTTAATATTAAGTCAAAATAAGAATAGAGCAGTGGATAACTGCTCTAGCAATGCCAATGTTAGTTCGATTTCTCCCCACTCTCCTTCATAACCTTCCCAAAAGTACTTTCAACAAGCCCCCAAACCCGATGAGCAGCAGCCTCACTGCACTGCGTGATTATGCAACCTGTGATTGAGATAGGAATTTGGGAACACAAAGCAGAGTGCCGACCAAACAATGGGACATCATTAACACAGCGGGAACACTGGGACGCTATTGACTCAGCAACAGGGTGAAACCAGGGCAAGAGGATGCGCCTGCCAGCCAAACAGGCGACAGAGAGAGGGGAGTGAAAGCGAGAGGCTGCGTGTGTGTGAGTCAAAAAGAGAAAAACAACAAGACAGGGAGCTGTGACTGAAATATGAGAAACTAAATTGTAGTGCGGTGAAAGCACAAAACAGAAGGGATATGATAAAAGATAGAGCAGAGAGGAAGTGAAGCCAAAGTGAAAACAGAGTGAAAACGTAGAGACGGGGATGCAAACGGGAGGAGGAGGGGGGGTTACACAGGGGTACGAGGTGAGGGTGAAGAGTACAGTGCGGCTAAATGTGTTTGAGTGTGCGTGTGCCAAGGGAGGGCCCGTCAGTGTGCACCACAGTGATGGTTGTGACACTGCAGAGGGAAGCTGAGAGGCTGCTAAAGCCTTGAGGATTTCTGTCACAGCCGTGAATGTTACCTACAGTAGGAAGTGGAATGAGTCATCAAAATGCTACTTTGCACTTGTATGTGTGTGTGTAATGACATCCAGTGGTATGTTTGCATACAGAAAACTAGCTTGTGGGTTTTCATATGGCTGTGCGTTAAAGGTTTATGCCGGATCAAGCCTGGATGCATGTTCAGGTGTGTATAACTCATGATTTATTACAGGAAAATATGAAGCTCCTGCCAGCAGCTGGTGAGCTCAGCTTAGTATAAAGACTAGAAATAGGGGGAATCAGGTGGCCTGGCTCTGTTGAAAGGTAACAAAATCCACCTACCTGCATCTCTAAAGCTCACTGATTAACACATTATATCTCAGTTGTTTAATCTGTACAATAACAGAAGTGTAAAAACGTCACGCTGAGGTTTTACGGAGGGTAAAATGTGTCGTTTTTACACTTTTTGTACGGATTAAACAAACGACATATAACGTTTTAATCAGTGAGCTTCAGAGGTGCTGGTAGGCCAGCCAGCCTTTGTGCTAAGCTAAGTTAGCCTGCTCTCTGCGGTGGCATCATATTTAGCGTACAGATATGAAAGTGGTATCAATTTTCTTATTTAACTTTCAGCAAGAAAGCAAATATGCATCTTTCCCAAAATGTCAAACCAATTCTTTAATTTTAGGATTAGAATTATGTGTATAGTGTGTGAAAAGATGTGGGGTTTCTCTCTCTTGCTGATCCTGGAGTCCTTACTCATTATTATGAAAGGGATTATGTGAGACGTTCCACAGCTAGCAGCCATTGTGCCAGTCAGACCCATATGGATCATCTTTATCTTTAATGACTTTTTGATCCACATGAATACTGCCCTTAGATATTAGACATTTTGATAAAACTACAGCTTTATTATCCCAATAGAATGAAATATTTTAAATTAGAATATTTAGCATATGAGATCTCTTTAGTGTCTGACCTAAACTGCTGTGTTCACTAGTAATTTTGCAAAAAACAAGCTTATTTTACACTTTAATTACTCTAATCAGTGTGCAGGACAGAAGGTGGCCATGCTGTTGTTTGTTCCTTACCCACAGTGACAGCTGCTATGACCGGCGACACAAACACTGACATCATCACCCCACTTGCCACAGTCAAGTAGTGCTTGCTTCCTGAGATATTGTTTTTCTTACAGCGACCATGGACCTGGAAGGTAATAAATAAAACATAAATCAAATAATGGAAATTTAATCTGTTCCTTGTTGTTGTTCTCATTCTCTGCAGCCACTTATTCCTGTCACTTATTCATGTCCAATAATACATGCATCCTGGCATGCATGAGGGGAAAGGAAAATAGCCAGTACAAGCTATGGCAAAGCTCTAACACAAAGACAGACAGACAAATATACAATATATTTACATTTAATGAATACACTTAAGTTGCCCTTAGGGGTGCCATTACTTTCCAGTTTGCCTGCATGATTTCCATGATGACATGTTCAAAAGCTGGATTTACGACCAGTCGCTCAAAAAGTATATCCATCGAAAACAGTTTTTTGATGTGATGCAGGACTGTGTGGCTGTTTTGTACCTTGCGGCCCATGTAGATTGGTATGCCCACAATGATGACTGGGATGGCGATGCCCGCTATGAGGGAGATGACCACCGGTGCTCCGAGCAACATGCCCACCTGCCACAGAACCTTGCGGGTTTGAGACCATGGCTTCTTCCCCCAGAATGTACATCCTGAGGGACTGAGACACACATGGGACATAACAGGGGAGATCAGATAGGAGTTCAAACTATTATCATACACAGAGTTCAGAAAATAAATAGTACACATTACAACATGTAGGATTTTCAGCCACGTGAGAGTTGTAGCTCAATGTCCTTCTGTCTGTCGCTTTGTCCACTCTGGTCCAGACTGAAATATCATAAAAACTACGGGATGACTTGTCATGAAATTTTGCACAGACATTCAGGGGTCCCTGAGGATGAAACCTACTGACTTTGGCGATCTCCTGACATTTCCTGTAGCACCACCATGAGACTGACCATGAGATTTTTGGTTTTGAGTGAAATATCTTGACAAATATCGGGTAGATTGCTGTGAAATTTGCTACAGATATTAAAGGTCCCTAGAGGATAAATTCTCATGACCTTAGTGACCCCCTTGACTTTTCAGCTAGTGTCATCATCAAGTCAAAATTTTAATTTGCCCAATACTTTGTTTTATGACCAAATACCTCCAAACTAATGGAATTCCCATTAGCCTCAGCTGTACTTTATTTTCAGCGCTAATTATGAAATGTTAGCATGATAACAGGCTAAACTAAGATGGTTAACCTGGTAAATATCACCTGTTAAACATCAGCATGCTAACATTTAGCTCAAAGAACTGCTGTGCCTAAGCACAGTCTTGCAGAGCTCCTAGCACGGCTATAGACTATTAGCCTTATCCCCTCATTGGTGCAGATTTTTGGTTTTATCCAAGCTTCATTCTTAAAATATACACAAATGGTGTGTGAACACTCACATAGACACACTCACAATCGACCCCCTTCATGCAGCCTCATCCAACTCAGACACAAACATAAAACCATTTTGAATGATGATTTTTTAAGAGACAAGCGACATAAATGAATACTGACAACATTAACTGTCTGCCTCATTTCTGTCATTACATCATTACCCAAACCCATCTGCATTAATTTTAGCTTTGCCTTCTCTCCCTCAATTACAGTCATTTGCAGCTACCATTCACATACTCATTTATCTTACATACTGCTGTTCGATAAATTGAAAAGCCGGATTATTCAAGTCTGTTTACGAGGAGTCAATTCTCTGTCTCTTGATATGACATTATGTACAATAAGTGTTGCCTTAAAGTGCTTCTTTAATTTATTATCAGCCTTTGGTGTTGTGGTGTAATTCTGCCGAGGAAAGCAATACAACACTGACTAATGCTATTTGGCCTTAATGAAGCAGCAATTAACTTGTAGGAGCAGCAGTGACAATACAAGCAACACAAATAGCACCTTAGGGCTATGCTATTTCTCAAAGCATGCGTTCGTATTACAGCAGCAAATGTCACTTTGGGGTTCTAAAAGCCTGAGTGGGGGGAATTATGGTGCGACATTAAGGCTGTGCTCTGTTGCTCTGAAGCGGCAGTTTTGCAGTGAGATGCTAAAAGCTTTGCCCTTCTATAGGACGTTCACTGTAATTTATAGTGTGAAAGACTGACAGGGATGAGAGGAGAGAAAAGGAGAAGGGGGAGGAGAAGGTGCAAAAAGACAATGCGGCTCATGCTGATAGACAAAAACTCTCTTTCTCATATATGCATGCGTCAGGCAACGGAACCCAAGACATGAAAATGATCAATACATGAAAAATTCATACACATCTACACCTTTCATAGGCTGTAGTTGTAAAACGGACGTTGGTCAGCGGAACAGTTAAACTGTTACTTCAAATTCAGCAAATCAGCTTCTAGCTAGTCGTGTAGCTTGAGTTACATATTCTGCCGCATGGAAATATGCAGGCAGATACAGCTGATTAATTGATGACAAGTCAGCAGTGACTCCCTTCCAGGACTGGAAAAATCAATGGAAGCCCAGACGAACAGTTTAAAGCAGTGCAGCCTCTAAACAATGGCATACTGTACGTGCTTTGCTGACTGGCCCGGTTTTTATCTCCGACTGGGTATTGCTTTAAAACGTACAGATGGAATAGAGGTGTGAACACAGGTATATTCATTTTTCAAGTTTTTGTCCTTTAGGAAGAACTGAAGAAACTGTTCAGTATTTTTCATATGCCAAAGTTGGACTTGTGCCACCAAGAGTTTTCTCACCTCATGCTGCTGTGAGACTAGGATCAAATTCTGCTGCTCTTTCTCTTTTTGTGCAGTGCTTTCACTGTATAAGTCCCAAACACCAAGATAGTTCATTGTAGTGCTGCAACTATTGATTCATTTCATTATCAATTACTCCGTCGATTATTTTTCTGATTTTAGTTTGGGACATAAAACGTCAGAAAACTGTGAAAAATGCCCATCACTATTTCCTTGAGCCCAAGGTGACATCTTCAATTGGCCAAAATTAAAATATATTTAAATGACAGAAACAGCAAATCCTCACATTTAAGAGGCTGACACCAGTAAATGTTCAGCATTTTTGCTTGATAACTCGACTAATCATTTCATTGCCTTTTCTCAAGCTAAACAAAATTACAATGTTTAGTTAGATGTGAGCATTTGGTTTGGTAAGTTAATGTGTTCATGAGCTGAGTGTGAACAGTGTACCTGAGGTAGTGCACGTCGGTGATCTCCTGCATACACAGCCAGCAGAACTGACAGGCACACACAGTGCAGTTCATACGGTTACAGCTGCCATCGTTGGTCTTCATGATGTAGGCACCACAGCGAGGGCACGCTTTGATCTCCTCTGCATCTTCAGCAACAGAGTAAATGTGTGAGGGGTGACCACAAGTTCTGCAATATTGATTTAGCAATGTGTAAAATGTGATAGGGATCCAGGAAGAATAACCTGAAAAATCCTCTCATTTCTGGCACAAACATTTTGGAATAAGGACAAAAAAAAAGAAGGTAACAGTAGCTGCTAGTCTCACCCCCTCCAGGTTCTTCATTGAACACGTACAGCGTGGAAGCATCGTTGCCGCCTGAGGTGTGGCGGGCTCGCTGACGCCGAGCCTGGTCACACGTCTGGTTGGGGTGCCACAGCTGCCGACAGTGGTAGCAGAACTCTGTGTCACATCCCTCACGGCCACAGCTCAGCTTGGGACACTCTGCACAGCCATAAGCTATCACTGCATAGCTGAGGAGAGAGAGAAACTGCAGATAAAAAATGACACACCGGACATCATTAATATGTTAATTGATCCCTAAAGGGGAAATCTTTGTTGTTAGGGATTCTTACTAAAGGACACCTCAGCAGGCACCACAGAGGTTTAAATCCAGGTGCTCTCCCTGCTCACAGGTCCACCCTGTTGCCTTAACATGTTCAGCTGAGACTCACAGTGGCTGCAGTTTCATTTAAATATCACAGAATATTTATGAAAAGCTGCAGCAAGTCTCTCATCTACTGCTCGATCTTTCATCTGTTCAGCCTGGTGAAACATGTTGAATTGTTCATCGTTGTCTTTCGCTCACAAACGGTACATCTGTAGACCGTGTGCCTCAGCGAATCACAATTCAAAGAGAAACGCAACTAACTGTGGGACTGGTTTCCAGAGTTCAGCACCTGAACCAGAAATAATTCCGTCCTTAGATCTCGAGCAGTCATTATGACGATAACAAGGAGCTTGACGCCCGTGGACCTAATCTCAGTCCTCAGAGGGGACATTAACATAAATTTTAATATTTAAAAGTTCATGTGATTAACGATCAAATACAAGTGAAGGTAACCGTGAGTGATTCACGGGGGCCTTTAGGATCCAGGCAGTGTTGCTCTGCTGTGAAGTATTTGAAAAGCTCCTCCAGGCTTTTTCCTTTGGCATCTCTAGCCTTTTGTGGTTTTTCAGCTTTGTCAGAAAAGTAGATGAATCAGACAGGCTGAAGGCCACACACACATAAGAGGATAATTAGACTGCCGCGTGGATCCCACTTTGGTGTCAGACTAGATTTAAACTGACTGTGTCTGATTTTCACTTTTGGCTGAACAACAAAGCTAGTGTGGATCTGCTCATGCATAAAAAACATTTCCAGGTATCAGTGAATATCTTTATCAAAGAAACCAGCAATAATTGGATTATTTAGACCTCAAACCCCCTTCCATACTTGTCACTGTCGTGCAAAGATGTTTAGAGAGGTTCTGACAAAACATACAGCAACAGCAGCAACGCCTCAGGCTGCTGACACCATTCAAATCAATCAAATTTTACTTGACAGGCAGCGCTGCACTCTTATTTCTTGCCCATGTCATAGATCATAGATAGATCAAAGTTTTACCAAAGCCTTGTGTATATATCTTCCACAGTGGATTTCTCTCTCTCTCTCTCTCTCTCTCCATATATATATATATATACAGTATTGTTGTACAAAAACGCAATAACTGCTTAAACATTTTCAAAAGCATAATCTGCTCCTTCTCTCTCATTGAAAAATACAGAATCTACAAATATGCAAATCATTTTCATTTCAAAAGTTTAACTGCTGGGCACAAGATGTCCCCTGCATCACTGAAAAGCCCATAATCAGTGTTGGTGTGCTGGAGGCTTCAAGTGTCCACATCACACTTGCGTAAGTTACGCACTGGACCACGACTGACCACCAGACTAATTGTGATGTCCCAAAATACAGCTTGTCCATTCATGTTCTAAACTCAGATTTAAGGTGAGCACAGAGAGACTTTCCTCCTTCAGCAGATGAATGTGAAAACAGTCTTCTAGCGTCAAACTCTGCACATACACCAATCTGCTCAAACATCCAAGTGAATAGCGATAAGCAAAACATTTTTGAGTGGAGGGGGACTTTAAAGGTTCCCTGTGGAGTTTTTGACCACTAGTAGCGCTTTGGAGCAATGTTTTCATGAGCAGGCCCCTGTTTTGTTTTGTTTGCATTGAAGCATTGATCGAGTTGGTGGTGGTGATGTGCAAAGAAACATAGCAGTAAGACAGCACCAGGCAGGGAAGAAGAAGAGTTTTTAGTGGATGTAAATAAAGTCTCAAAAGACTTTGAAAATCAGCTATGCAAATGTTTTATGGGAAAGGAAATGCATTTAACACATTTGTTAGGCCTAAAGGACACAT
This sequence comes from Oplegnathus fasciatus, assembly GCA_003416845.1. Taxonomy (NCBI): domain Eukaryota; kingdom Metazoa; phylum Chordata; class Actinopteri; order Centrarchiformes; family Oplegnathidae; genus Oplegnathus; species Oplegnathus fasciatus. The sequence goes on from NTHP01000159.1 coordinate 669,764, forward strand.
ACAATGCACTTTGGTGGGAAAAACGAAATGTAAACATAACTTTCTTTGTTTACAAGAAAATTCCACAAGGTACCTTTAATTAGATATTTCAAACTGAGAAAATAGTACAGGCTATGTGGTATAGCCTAATTGACATATGTTTGACTGAAGTTCAAATAAAAATGTTCTATATTTTTATTCAGATCAATCTGATTAGCGTGCTATGCAGCTAACATCACATTAGTCAAGAACTGTGCTCAGAAAAACACGCCACACACGCAGCATATACTAAAATCCTTCCTCAAATGTCAAACTATAGTAATGTTGGATAAAAGTGCAGCTATTTGACATCAACGCACGCACAGAAAGATTTCCACATGACATCCTCGTACTGCAGATTCTGTTTGCGCTGAGAAATCCCTCGCAGCTTCTCAGTTGAAACCACCTACAGTAGAACCCCATATGCAGAAAAAACATGACAAAATGTGCACACATAGACGCAAGCGTGTGGACACACACAGAGCGCCACATTTTGCCACAATGTCTCAGAGCCGACATAATCTCCAGCTAAGCTTCTGTCACTAAGACCTCGAGGAATGTGTGTATGTTGGGAACATGGGAATACACAAACCATAACTGTGAATGACCAGTTTACATAATGGGTCAACACTTCAAAGGCTCTCTTATGTGGGAACTGTCAGTCATTTAAAATTTAAAACACCACTGACCTCCACTTGTACACATCTTTTTAACATGGGAAATTCTGCAGATTTGTTGTAGATACTTTGGAAATCCGAGCTCTTGTTTCTCTGTGTTATATTTAATTCACCACAGCATCAGACAGATCGGCGTATTGATTTTTGCTCCACTCATTCATCACGGCCAGGCTGTGAGCACTGACAGTCGGGGAGACAGACAGTCTACCGCTGAGTCCTGAACCCTGGTGCGTACGTGCTTTTGACCACAAATATTCACCGAACACCCGCACACAACATGCACACGCACATTATGATTTCCCATCAGCAGTCCTATCCTGTTACCCATCCATGAACATTAAGGTGATACAGCGACGGATCAGTGTCTGTATATGTTGTAAACAACAGCAGAGAAGATGAGAGTTAACTCAGAACATGTCTTGTGGTTGCATTGCATTGTGGTCTATTGAGGCCGCCGCGGGGGGGAAAAAAGCACATCTCCGACTCTTCCACAGTGGATTTCTCCCTGTATGATTTATGATGATGCCTTGCATCGATTCTGCAATGAAATCACAGTAGCTGTGCTTTAAACATCTCTATGCGACATGATGTAATCCACGTTTCAGCCCTCAGGGACCAAGAAGAGCAGTAAAATGGTCCAGAAATACCAGGCACAGATAACTCTTTTTAAAGTGTTACTGTAGTATACTGATTAAAGGTGAGTTGTTCCTTTAACTCCTGATGCAACATGTATCTGGTGTTGCTGTATGTGGCCCCACATTAAGACAGATTTAGAGAGATTCTTGAAGAGTTGTAGTTACCAAATGAAAAGAGGCTGGCTTCATCATTCACTATCGTTCTGTTTCAGGATCTGCAAAATATTTTAGTTGCATCAAGATTTTAACAGCCTCTGGATGCATGTAAACCTCAAACTGAGCTTTCACATGCTGTCAGTGCATCTTTTCAAAGCTCAGTCAATCATTCTGACACTGAAAAAAAACAGCTCCAGTCTTGTGTTTTACAACATAAAGCTGGTGGTGGGATGACAGGGGTGTGACAAGAGCTGCCATATTGTAACGTTGAATTAGGGCTCTCTCTTTGTTTTTTCAAGGTATTTACGGTACAGTGAATTGCTACTCAAGACGTCAATAAAAAAGTACATTTTTGTACAAGTTTAGACAACCTAAAGAAGCCATTATTTTCATTATTTATTCTCTTTCCTCTCCCTTATCTTCTCTCAGATCAAATCATTATTTATGATTTTTAAATTAAACATTTTCTAGTGTAAATATGCATAGAACTGTTCCGGAAAAAAGTATGTGGGGAAAAACCTTTTTGATTAAGTGGTGGTCTGATTCTCACCTGCAGTCAGGCGCAGGGCACCAGCGAGTGTCTGGATCAGCAGCCAGGAAACGTCTCAACTGGTACTCCTCAAACCGCTCCAGCAACGTCCGGTCATCCAGGATGGCACGGACATCCAATGGTGCCAGCGTTTCGGGGCACTGCGGGCACGCAATGCCCACCCGGCTCTCTGATATCTCAATGCGCAGGTACTGGCGGAGGCAGTCAGAGCACGTGCGGTGGGAACAGGAGGTGAGTCGTGGGAAGTGGCAACGCGGTTGACTGAGCAGGCACAGTGGGCACTCCTCCAGGTGTTCATCCAAAAGCTGCTCCTGGCTGGAGGAGGAGAGGGACAGGACGCCGGTGGAGCCGCTGCTGGCCCCGCCCACGCACTCAGCAGTGGCGGCACCGTCCTCGCCTGCCTCAGCCGCTGCTGGCGGACCTCCTCCTCCTCCTCTTTCTCCTCCAGAAACTCTTGATTCTCCAGCCTCTTCTGCTGTGAGGTCGAGGTCCTGCAAACAATTACAGTGCTGCTGATTTACCAAATCCAGTCGTGTAAAATGTTGTCATACACAGGGTGAAACTGAGAGACTTGTGAGGATATTCTGCTGCTGTTCACAAAAAATGTTTTATTTTAAGAAATAAATGAAAGCAAATGGAACAACCTCACATTTTCTAGTGAAAATCAGTATAGGTGAGTGTGTATGTAGGTGGATAGTTGGTGTACTTGGTTTCTTGGCAACATAATTTCTCGAAATTAGCAATTAATTAAATAAACACTCTAATGGATTTGGGCTATAACAGTATGGGAGAGGGAGGAAGCAAGCAGAAGCTAATACATCCAAAGTTAATGATCTACAGCCTCCTCTTCTGGTTCTTCCTTCTTACACAACAATTTGTGAGACATTTTGGGTTTTGGCAAGAAAACCAGACATCTAAAATGTTTCAGTGTTACCTCTAATATGAATAGAAAGTTTACAGCAGCACAGAAATATTTTCTGTTTTCATCTTCTGACTATACATATGGAGGGATAATGAATTAGTAATGAGCATGTACATTATTATGTCCTACATTTCTAAAGTAGGAGTAATAGCTTTTAATGGTAATAGCGCTTAAAACCATCTGTATACTATCATTTAAACTCTGTTTTAACAAAATTGACGGTCAGTAGTTTTTAAGTTTGGTTTTAAGTAACAGGTTTTCCTGAAACCAGGAAAAAAATGATAGTATAGTGAGAAAGAAAAATGAAAAACACATATAAATACCTGACACATCAGTAAATTTTCAGATTTTATAAAACTATAGCTCAACATAAACATATAAAAACCAAGATCAGACGTTTTATGAAAACTGCTTAACTAAAAACGCCAAGTCTACCTTAAGCCAAAACAAAACTAGGAGAAATAATACGATATGGGATTACTTCCTCGCTTTCATTCACTCCCAGACAACAATAACGGCACTGGAAGCTTCAGTCTCACCTGCTCCGGATGCTCGCTCGGGGTCAGGGTAATGGACACCTCCTCTTTGGGCCAGGCTTCCACAGGCCTCTCGGGCCTCGGCTCCGATTTGGGCTTTCTGCTGAAGAAGTTTAGGAAGCTCAGCGGCCCCGTCTGCTGCTTGGGCCTCTTCATGGTCAAGGACTAGAGCGGGAGCAGCAGCTGAGGAGGGCAGGCCAACGACCATGAGCGGGATGCAGAAGCGTGTGTGTGTGTGTGTGAGAGAGAGAGAGAGAGAGAGTGAGTGTGTGTGTGTGTGTGTGTGAGTTTGTGTGTGTGTGTGTGTGTGAGTTTGTGTGTGTGCGTGGGTGGGTGAGCACAGCGAGCTCTCACGGCTCGGAGTCTTGGAGCTGGGCGGCTGCTCTGCTGTACGTGGGAGGAAGAGCAGGAGAGATGGAGAGGTAGACGACGGGGAGGAGGTAATCCCTGCCCGAGGGGAGCATCACTAATTTGGAGCCTTTCCGAGGCCTGGTCATGTGATTTACTTTGTCTCTCTCTTTGGTCTTCTTTCTCTCCTCCTCTTCCTCCTCCACCTCCACTGCAGTTCCCTCAGTCTGAGCTAGTCCTGAAGTGGCTGACAGTCCTTCATCGTTTTAGGCCTCCTCTTCAGTCCCTTACCCTGGAAACAAACATCACAATCATGACTAAATTACAGTGAATCAGAAATGATGGGATGTGCATTCTGCCATTTAGTCAGAAAATATATAGTTGTACAAAAAAGTCCCTTCATAAAAGTGGAGTTGCTAAAAGCATCGGAGGCTCGACAATAATTCAATATAATTATTTATCAACTTTCAGCATAATTACATCCTGATGACTTGATTACAATACATTATAGTTGCACATTTTTTTGTCAAGTGATTCCAAGAAAAATGTGATATGTAAAAGTTAGTTGTTGAAGTTTCTGTTTAATGTAATGCACAACAGTAGAACACAATTTACTGCATCCAACATCAACTTAATTACCATATTTTATATGTAATTCCATATAATTTTCTATATTGTGATATACTATATCAATATCCAAAAAGATACGAATATTTTGAGACATTGGGAATTGGATATAAATTTAATCTCATAATATTGATCCAAACCAGTAGTTCCCAACCTGGGGGGGTCAGGACCTCCAAAAGGGGTCACAAGATAAATCTGAGGGTCACAAGACGATAACCGGAGAGAAAAGCAAGTAGAGCTGCAACGATTAGTCGATTAATCGATTAGGTGTCAATTATTAAATTAATTACCAACTATTTTGATAATTGATTAATCGTTTTGAGCCATTTTTTAAGAAAAAGCGTCCAAATTCTCTGATTTCGGCTTTTCAAATG
>NTHP01000159.1:674671-687166 GCA_003416845.1 Oplegnathus fasciatus
GAATATTTTCTGGTTTCTTTAGTCCTCTATGACAGTAAACTGAATATCTTTGGGTTGTGGACAAGAAAAGACATTTGAGGACGTCACCTTGGGCTTTGGGAAACAGTAATCAACATTTTTTACCATTTTCTGACATTTTACAGACCAAACAACTAATCAATTAATTGAGAAAATCATCGACAGATTAACCAATAATGAAAATAATCATTAGTTGCAGGCCTAAAAGCAAGAAAACTGTATTTCTGCTATACAAAATAATATTAATTTTCTGACTTTCTGACTTTATTCAAATCTTTGCTCTTTTCTTGTGAATTCATGGGTGAGTTTACTTGTTCAGAAGTCAAACAAACTATTCAATAGCCATAGCAAGGAAATTCACTCTTTGGTTCAACCGGTCACAACCGGTAGACGTATGCAACTGGTGCAACATTGTTTTTAAGGGGTTACAAGCCAAAACGGTTGGGAGCTGATGATCTAAACCATATTGTCCAACACTCACATCTCATAGCATTCATTTACAACAGAGTAAAAAAATGTAATAATAAATTTAATAAAATCAAAATGATTGGCCTGTACCATGTAATCAGCCACAGCTTGTTCCAGTTCATAATTTGCAGCCTTGTTCTCTTTTGAACTTTCATTCTCTTTTGAACATTTGTGATGCAGAAGAACCTCTGTGTGAACCTCGTGTACATGAGTTTATATAAATGTTATCTATGAACTTTTTCCCTATTATACAGAACAGTAAACAGCACTTTTACACTAAAACATTGATGGCTCAGTCTGTGCTATGATGTTTCATTTGTTCTATCTGCATCATCAGCAACCTATTAATATTTAATTGCTGCAAAAATACTCCACACATATACATGATATATCATGCATTAAATAGTGTGCTCAGTCTCTCACATTTACTCGAAACCAGAGCAGACACAATAGGAACTAATTTTAAAATCTGACCTTTCGATAATGTCACAAAAATAGCAATTTCAAAAACAAGTTATGCCATTTTGCTCCTGAATCTCTATTTAAAATCCCCTGAGAGCCATTTATACAAAGTAAAATTCAAACTGAAAACACACTGAGGGGGGTTTGGATCTTCGCTAGCCGGCCTGCCCGTCATACAGCCTGGGACATGAGCAATAAGGTCACAGCCATGAGACACAAAGAGCAGATGGATGAGAGAATTGTGACTGGTTTGACAGAAAGGACTGGGGGAGATGGAGGGTGAGGCAGAGGAGAGGCAGTGATAGACAGCACAGACAACTCATTCTGTCTCCATTAGGCAGCAGCGAGCTTTCATAATCAGGCCCAGAGAGCAAAGAGAGCATGAGGTGATTCATGCAACCCCAGACCAATTAAAATATGTCTCCATATTGGCACTACATCAAATGGAACCATATAATACGACGTGAAATATGAAACGATGATAGATTATCATCTATTTAAAGAGCTGTTTCACATTCAAGTAAAATCTATGCTCTTTAAAAAGTGATTCCCTTTTTTATATCAAATCAACAGCAATGGCCAGAGGCAGGGTATGGCTGCAGGAGCTATATGCTTCATCATTCTTTTAACAGGGATGCACACAGAATCTGGATTTATGTAACACTGCAGTGCCTAACCTGCCTTCTTGCATAGAGACTGAGAGTTAGACTCGTATTTATATTCTTGTCCTGTGGATGTCAAAATCGACATGAATAGCAGCAGCTTGCAGCAGCACATCATTATATATGGTAATTTAAGAGGAAAGAAAAGACATTCTTGCCCTTTGAAAAGTTGGCACCACAAACTGATGATTAGTGTTGATATTTTAGATGCAAGATATTCTTTTCCCGCTGTAGCTCTGCTGGTCTGTATTTAGCTGAGATACAATTTTATGCATTTTATGCTGGAATTATCTGTAAGAAACAGCAACATTTTCGGGATCTTCTAGGAAATCTCTTTAAAAATTTATAAACCAAATATAAACGAGAAATAAAATAACATGCAATACATTTGCAAAACTCAAACCTATAAGGTCAAAGCTGGAACTGCCTCACAAAAGATGTTGTGATAAAATTGGTCCTAGAGGAGAACTAGAGGAATATGAACTGGCTAAATGAGATGAGCGTTTGTGAAGCTTTCACGCAGGCAGCCAACACAGAGGATACAATGACAAGCTAACATCTACAGTATCCACACAACTCTTACAAACAGTTTCCTGCTCTGAGAGATTCACTTCAAGACCTAGCAGCGATGGTGAATGAGGTAACAACTGCAATTTCAGCTGTTTAAAAAGTCTTTTTTAATCTCTCTGAACCAAATCTTTATTTGGAAGAAGTGCAGTTCATGAGGAGTTTTAGGATTTTGGGTTGTCTTTCAATTTAAGGGCACCTTCTCCATAACCTGACCATCAGTTACAAGCATTTGGAATTCAGTAATATTTGTTCAAAGGTCTACTAGCAACTCTTTACTTTTTCCAACATTTAGTAAGTGAAAACTGTTTTCCAGTAGTGAATCCAAAATTAGACCCAAATCTCTGGTGGAAATCTGTATTTGTGGACTTAAAAAGAAAAAAAACAAAGCAGTGGAGGCATTCTGTGCTGAGTAAAGTCGTCCCTAATAAAAAAGAACTTCCCAGCAACATTTTGAAAGGGTTCAGCCCTCCCTCTCCATATTTTTTGTTTCATTTTCACCCAGTGTAGCTTTCCTGCATCCAGTTCCCAGTTCCCAGTGTTGTGCCTCCACTTGAGTTTCCCCAACATCCATATTCCACTGGGACAGACTTTCTTAGCCAAAGCACAGGATCCAAAGCACCCACCTCTGTGATGAACACATCACTGCGCTGCTGTTTATATATAGAAACAATTCCCCCATATGAATACATCAAAAGCAAACACATAACACATTCAACAGAGCTCCGCTTGCATGCAAATAACATATTATCTCTACACATTCACATATACACGCTCAAACACACACAGGCTGATACATGTACAGACACACACACACACACACACACACAGAATTGAGTGTTAGATAGTCAAATAATTAGACAACACAATTTGTTGCCTAACAACTTAGATAAATTGTTAATATAACTGTTGTTCTGCACGAACCTCAAAGAGCAAAGATAAGGAGATAAGCAGAAATCAGATGGCACAGAACATTAAATCAACAGGAAAACGAAGAAATAAAACATCTTCAGACCTAAACCTAACCTAAACACACACAAATATAAACAATAAGGGGACTTTGTACTGAGCTATTTGAGTACAGAGTTCGAAGTTTTACTAGAACCACAACTCCTTTTCACAATGTTTCACTGAAGCCAATTTTCACAGACAAATATGTACGACTGATTCATTTTAAGATAAAATCATTGCTGCATTTCTGCAAAGGACCAAATGTGAGCTGGCTCTGGTCCGTACACGGCTGCCAGATTTGACTAGGATTTAGGGGCTCAGACTTGGGCCAATTTGGGGTGAGAATCAGCTCCAGTTAGCAATAAAACTCAGACTAGTTTTGGACCAAAAAGCGGCTCAAGTATTCTGGCAAGTCAGTTTGAGCCAACTAAGTGTGCCGAAGTAAGGCCAAAGCTGGGCCGAGCACTTCTGGCTACCTGAGTAGACTAAGTTTTCTTTTCTTTTTTCTCTTCAGCGTCTGACTAAATCTTCCATTTATCACAGATAATGTTCTTTTTTACTCCAATCATCCAGTTCACAATCTGTGCGGAGCATCCTTGCATTGTTATAGATAATCATCATCATCATCTTGAATCAGATCACCCATCCATCAGAAACTGCAGAAACGAATACGACGGACATGCACACACATATCCGTACACACACGCGCACACAGGCACACACGTTATCGTGCACACACGCACATACACATTTGAATTATGTGGATACAGAGATGATGATGAGATGCTGTTCGTCTTCTACAGCCAGTCGCTATGACACAAACACAATGAACGTTACTGTTTAGGCTGACTCGAAGTCAGCGAAAACTACTGAATATAGTAACAAGCGTGTTCATGTGTGTTCATTTTACCTCTTTAATGTCACTGGCGCACCAAAAGGTCAGTCATCATGCACATGTTTGTGGACAAAAAAGTTTCTTGTTTAGTTTGTCATTTGTCGCTACCAAATATTGTGAAAATTTGTATAAAATGATACACAAGAAGATATTTGGTATATTTCCGGTGTAAGTTTGCTTTGATTTTTAATTATTTTACACAAATTTAGAATCATTTAGCTTCAGTGAAGTGTTGAAATGAAGTGCAGATGAACATTACTGTATATATGTGATGTTGTCACATATACTGTATATGGCTCAGGTTTCCCTCGATTTAAAAAGGAAACCTAAGTTGAAAAGTCAAAAAGAATAAATGGATAAGAGAAAATGGTAAATTTAATCCCTGAATGAAAATAGCATCCAAGACAACAGCTGTAATAATGAAGCATACTCTTATGTCTAATGCATGATAATTGTTTTTGAAACTATTATGTTAAGCACACTTTATGACCTCTCTCTAAATATATTCAATAATGAGACAGTGGGGAGTCAGAGAAAGGAGGGAAGAAGAGTCCTGTTGTTTTTAATGTCATCGCTCAGAGGGCTCAAGGGACAACATAGTTAACAACACGCAGGATGGACACAGATGCTGCTCGGAAAGAGAGAGTACATCTTCAGTTTACAGCTTAATGGTTTTCTTTTCTCTTGAATGAGTGTGTGTGTGTGTGTGTGTGTGTTTGTGTTTACAGTACACCGTAAAAAGCTCCTGAGGCCAACGACCCACTTAAAGATTTGACCTTCCCTCTTTAAACTACACTTCAGGACGCTGGCGCTCCTCTGATGTTTCATACTTCACTCACTTTTTGGAGAAATTCTTGGCCACAGAGAATGAACAATCCGGTAACACAGCCTGTACAAGAATTCAAATTCTTAAAGCGTCTTGGGGGATTACAGAGAATTAAAGGACAAATATGAAATCTGTCCTAGAACTTTTTTTTTTTTTTTCTGTGCCAGAGCACAAAGAGCTTAATCACTAATTCTGACAAGTTTTTTCACCCTCCATCCATGTGGAAATTCTGACCTAAATATCAGAGTTAACGACTTTGAATAACTGTGATAAAACTGTAGGTATTCATCAAGTTATGTGTCACACTTGTACAGCGGTGTAAGAGTAAAAGTAAATGATAACCTGCTGCTGCATGTTTGGGAAAGACCTAGTCCTTCTGAGAGTTAAGTAGCCACACCAGTGGAGAAGGTAAAAATCAATCATGTTGAATTGGGTCCCGTGGGAGTTATACTATCTGGAGACTGAAATGTTCAGAAGAAAAATAACCCACTTTAGTCCTGAAAGAGAAACCCTCTGTAGAGTAAGTTTTCCAGTTAGGGGGATATCATTCATAACAGACCAATGCGTTATAAAACATACTTATTCAGCCCATTTCTTCTTAACTTGTCCACTGAATTTATAATGTGATAATAATTTATAGATAATGTTATGGACTAGTTATCATTATCAAGTCTATCATTCACAATGTAATAGGGAAAGGGACTATAAATCATGAATGTGTCGACAGTGTGAGGGCAGCAAGGAGAAATGGGTCTGCAGGAAGTGGATGTCCACCGTCGAGCCGACCTCAGGAGGACTTTAACAAAGCGGCTGTTTGACTTTGTGACCTGCTCAAGTACCTTGCAACTGAATGACACCTTATTCCGTGTAGCTACACCAGCGCGCAAAAACAAAAGCTCCACCCTCAGTCTTAATTCACCGCAGCAAAACCCTCATTTTTAATTTATTTCCAGCAGGCGAAAAGAAAACCGATCCCTTGGCAAACAGCACCGCCGGACATCATTACATAATGTACAAAGGCTTTGGCTGGAGTCTTGTTTTCTTACCTACTGACATGATTCAGTATGCTGATTCACACCAGTTTCAATCTGACGACAAAAGCAGTGCGCGCTCAAACACACTTCGACAGAAAAATATCATAAAAGTAAAAAAGTTTGTGCATCAAAGTTTTAAAGAGGCGTTCCACCAACTTTCTGGTGATGTCACCAGGGCTATCTCTTCTCGGGCTTGGAGACTTTTAACAGAAAGAAGGAAGTGATTAGATTAGTCTCAATGTGTGTTACAAACTGGAGGCACTGAGTTCGAAAAGACACGGGCATCTTCCAGGCAGGGAAGGTCAAATGAAATGATGCTACTGATTGGCATTATGGGAAATGTAGGATCCAGTGTTTTTACAGCTTGACCCACACTAGGGACAAAAAGTCAAGATATCTCGGCCTCTGTCACTCTGATTTTGACCATTTTTTCTTTATCTGTCTCTTGTGAGTCCCCAAACTTTATGGAAAAGCAATACTAAATCGCAGGAATAGACCTTTAGGATTGTTCATAATGAAGCAGCTTGTTCTAATTTTTCTCCCAAAGGTGTACAATCATTAATTTATCTCCTAAAGAACTAGTAAAACACTTTTTACTTTGCCTTTACTGCATTCCTCAAATCTGGACAAAATGTTCAGCAGGTAATCCTCTGCATGTGCAAGTTATTCCTGATTGAATACAGCCTTTCTGATTTCACAAATGACTGCCTATAGGTTAGAGCCTATGGTGAGGCACTGTGTCTCTTGATGACAGATAAAAATGACAATGACAGATGGGATTATTACACAACCAGCATCTGCCCCGAAGCATTCCCCCTCCTTTGAAATGCCAAACAGGGAAGAAACGGGACACCTTTTTTCTTCTCTGGATTTTGTCCTCTGAATGAACCATATCATCACAACCGTTCTCTCCTCCAGTTTTGCGGCGTTTTCCCGAGGACACTTGTTAACAAGCTGTTGCTATGCAATCATTGAACAGAAGGAGGAGGACGTCGGTTTTCCAGTCTGATGTGGAGTTCTGCCTTGGCCGAGGGAAACCTGATGATACACCCTGTTAAATATCTGTTCACTGGACACAAGCCCACATCAGCAATGCGGGTTTCAGAGGCATGAGAGTGACCTCAGCCTGCCCACACACACACACACACACTCTCTCTCTCCAGTACTCCGCGGCATCCCTGAGCGAAATATTCTGTTTCTGCAGCATGGTGCTCAACACTGAGCCTTAGTGACCTCTGGCAGCCTGTAGGCTACTTTATGTTATTGAATAACCACAATTTAAGGGATTAGCTTTTACATGATATCATATTACAGTAGCCTATATTGGTGTGAAATGTCATAACAGTGCTGTATGCCTTCTTATAACTCCACATCCAAATGTTTTAACTCTACAGATTAAATAAATAAAGTGTAATTTAGCCAAATATCCAAATAAACAATAAGAGCAGGCCTGTAGGTTGTATATTGGGGATGCAATTGTAAATTAAAGGTATTTTAAAAGCGTTTCCTTGCACAACATGCACATTTATTTAAAAAAATAATAATTTTCACACTTCCATTTTAATCATTTAAGGAGAGGTCTGTCCAGGGCATCAGCATGCTATTGCAGGGAGTGGCATGTTTATAGGCTACGTATTCGCATTCACCTCCACCCCCAGATATCCCTCACAGACACGAGTAATAACGGGAATAAAGCCGTCCAAATGCGCGTTTGAAAGTCTGCAGATAAAACACACAATCATTTCTATTACGTAAACGGTATCTTACCTCTCTGCGCGGCGCCTTCTCTTTGCAGCTTACAATCAACAACTGGCTCCTCCCCTTGAGGACCAAACAGTAGCACAGAAATCACCCCCGTCTCCTCCTCCTCCTCCTCCTCCTCTTCCTCACTGCCGCACAGGAAACATATCTGACCGCCAAAGCTGCAGAGAGGGCGGGTGTGATGTTCCAGGTCCGGTCCGGTGCAGGAGAGAGCCGAGGAGAGGAGAGGAGATCCGCGGTGAGGAGATGCCTTCCCACCCCACCGGTTACAGCTGCAGACTGACGGCTCTGCTGTGCGGCGGCCTGAGGGGAGGCACACTGCGGTGACATGAACCAATGGGATGACGCACAGTCAGGATCTCCTATTCAGAAATGCCCAATCCCATAAAAAAAAAACGGCGGTTCTCACATGTTTTCAGTGCCAATGGACACACACATGCCATCTGTTTTTAGATCTTGTCCCAGTCAACCAAATAAGGCAGGATTTTTGTGTTGATCATTCAATATTAATACTCACAAGAGCGGTACTTTCTATTCTGTCACTACCTAATGAGATAAATGCCAGTAAAATCAACCCTGAAGCACCCTCAGAGGCACTGGGGCTCCAGTTGTAAGAAAAAACACTGCACTCTTTATGTTGATGAAAATAACACACACACATGTGACACACATTAAAGGTGCGAGGGCTATATAAATACCCTGTGGAACTTTTTAGGAGGACAACCTATATACGTTTCAGCCTAGTTTTAAGCCCCAGTTAGGTCTATAGGCCTATTGATGCACCCTCCCAGAGTGGGTCTGTGTTACTGCACAGTAAGTGTACAGGGAGTTTATAATGCTTTATGTTGTTATATTGTTGTATATATTAAGTATACACTCAGTTACCAGTTTATTAGATACGTGTAGCTCAAACTGATGCAGTAATGGAAACAGTCCTGTAACAAATCCTTCCTTCACGAGGGTTATAATTTTCAGTTTTTGTTGAAATTGTTTCAGAAAGTTGTTGATTCAACTTTATGGCTATTTTGGAGGCTAAAGCTCGGTGCTGTTAAATTATGTTGCATCATACTGTGTTTCTGCCCAAACCATTTATATCAATAAGGGCAGAGTAAATAATAGAAACACCTGTTCATATAAAGCAATACAGTTCAACAGCACCACAAATTACATCCTCCAAAATGATCATACAGTTGGATCAGCACCTTTCCGAAACAGTTTCAACAAAAGCTGAATAATGTAACCGTCATTAAGGTAGGATTTATTAGTTTTAGCTAGATGTACCTAATAAACTGGCAACTGAGTGTAAAATAAGCATTTACGAGCAGTATAGTCTAATTTGTGGGACTGCCATGCATTCATGAATTCTGTGCATTCACAATTAAGAGAAATCACTTTATTTTAAGCAATCTTTGGACAGATGAAAGTCTTCACAGACAAGTGCCTCTCCCTCATGATTCTTTGTAAAATGCAGATAATACCTAACATGTCACGAGACATAAGCAAAATGATTTAACATTTGCATCTTTGCCCATATATTTCATGCAGAGTAACATTTGAGGCATTTTTTGCACTTTTTGCACAATGTCTGATTGTACGGCACTGTATCTTCATCAGCTTGGATTCTCTATATGAGAGTATAGGTTTTAAATGGCATTAATGGAAGTGGATGATTTTNNACAGGCACACAGACCCGAAACTCTAAAAGACTTCAGTCAAGATGATCATAATTTGGATGTTTCAGCTACTATATCCAAAAGAACTACAACTACAATGATTCAGTGAGGTACTGCAACCGGAAATTATTTTCGGAAACGGAAACACCTCACTAAACGGAAGCGAGATGTATACAATGGAATCAAGATGCATCCCGCCAGCAACAATGACACATCCGGTATGCGCCCCAGGCCTTCAGAATAAAAGCCAAGTATTTTAAAAATGGTTTCAAAATACTGTAATTTTGTTGTTGGCAAACCCCAAAAGTCCTTGACTCAGCTTTTTACAGAAAGAACGAGGAAGAAGACGAGGAGTATCCTGGCAGATAGCTCCCATCCTCTCTTCAGCCAGTTTGAGCCTTTGAGCTCCAGGAGGCGCTATAGAACCCATCTGGCAACTAAAGATGTATTTAAGAAATCCTTCATTCCAGGTGCTATCAGTATTATTAACTCTACAAAATGACTGATGAGACTTAAGCCACGGACACTGACATGAACTGAACTTTTAATGCATAATGTGACCTTGTTTATGTGTTTGTTTTATGTTGCTGTTTCTTGTGCTTGGTGAGCCGAAGACAAATTTCCACCCTGGTGGACAATAAAGATATATTCTGTTCTATCAATAGTTGCACCTATTAAACAAAAACTAAGTTTACTAATAACAGCCAAAAAAACCTTTACAAGTAAGAGTAATTTGTAGCTCTAGGGGTACAGGAGGTACCACTACTGGGAATTTGATACTAAGAAACTTTCAAATTTAAATAATCTGCCTGAGCTATGTACATAACATAAAAATGTTTATTTCTTGTCTACCAAATATTGTCACAAAAAGCACAAGGTGGCATTAAAGTGGGCAAACATGAAGAGTGATGAAAAGGAGGAAACTCTATTAAAACACAACTGAAAATACAAAAGCTTGACAGAATTGGTACACTGCCATGTCAAGTTATTCCATCTGAAATAGCAGAAATCTGTGTGGGTGAAAATAGAAAACCAAAACCAGGTTGTTCTGTCATTTATCACAGTGGCTGCAAGGCCACACAAGAGCAGTGCTTGGGTCCCTTGGGTCCCCCAAGCAGAAATCTTCAAACTGTAGTTGCTTTGCTACTATACCTTGTATCTTTGCAGTGCATTTATATTTGTTAAGTATATTTTGCATCCAATTTATTTTAGAGCACTGAAACATGAAATACTCATCAATGGCGCTAAAAATAAAAAAAATATGCAAGCAGAGTTCAATTATCTTGTACATATCATAAAATCACCTCATTATACAGTGTAAGGCTGAATTTGCGTGTTTTTCTTCTTACACATCTACAGCTAAAATGACGTTGTATGAATAAAGTAATGTTCAGTCAGTATTAATTGTATAATGTGTGCAGCTTTGTGCTAAATTCAAGTTTCAGGTTACCATCAGTGCAGATGTCGCTTTTATTCTGAAAGCCTCAGGCCGGAAGTGTCATTGTTGTTGCTGCCGCTGGATCTCAGGCGAATCAGAAAATCAATTAAGTTATGAAAAATACCATTAATTGCCTTTCTTTGTCACCGCAGCCCATGAAGAAATGGCGGATCTCCAGACGTTGTTCATTTGAGGGAAAAGACTTCACATCTAATGGCGTGTACACTGACGATAAAAACCACCTCAACCGACAGGAATATTTACGTTTTTTAGGTAAGTTAGCTTGATAGCTGCTCGGCTAATTTAGCTGTAGGGTAACATGTTTAGCCACGGCTAAGACTCACTGAAGATGGCACTTGTCAATCATTACTACGAGCCGACGAGGACGCGTTTTATTTAGCCATTCATGAGGTTTACGTACCGTTACTTTGCCCCACATATTGCTGACATTACTTGTTGTGACAACATTAGCTCGCTGTATGCTGTGTGAGGACATGTTTAATTTAAAGTGCTAACTGACTCGCTTGATTGCTCTCTGTCGGGTTGCAGTAACAGAGCTAAGGTGTTAGCCATTTTGCTGTAGTAGCTTGATGGCTAGCTACCTAGTAGTGGATTTTGTGTTAGTTTACAGTGTAAGTACACCAGCTCAAGTCCAGATAATACACTCAAATCACGTCTGTTAGTTTAATAAGTACTGTGTGTAATGTCCTCTAACTGGCTTCATTAAGACATGATAAAAGACAGATGAACTGCAGTAAGACTCTTGACCCTGAATTAGTGACTGGCTTCATAGTTAGTAGTTTTATTTGAATACAGGGCTTAACATACCTATGTTACAGTAACATGATTAAGGTAGCTGTTAATGTACTGTGTATAGAGCTGCAACAATTAGTCGATTAATCGATTAGTTGTCAACTAGTAAACTTTTTTGTTTTGCAATAATCCATTAATCGTTTTGAGTCTTTTTTTTTTTTTAAAGNGATTTCGGCTTCTCAAATGTGAATATCTTCTGGTTTCTTTAGTCCTCTATGACAGTAAACTGAATATCTTTGGGTTGTGGACAAAACAAGGCATTTGAGGACATCACCTTGGGCTTTGGGAAACAGTGATCAACATTTTTCACCATTTTCTGACATTTTATAGACCAAACAACTAATCGATTAATCGAGAAAATGATCGACAGATTAATCGATAATGAAAATAAGTTGCAACCCTAATTGTGTATGAGCAGTATTAGTACTTGCTTTGATGACAACATCACTGTTTGCTGCAGACTTGTCATTCTGTTGTTCAGCTCAAGGAGTGACTTGATCAAATTAAGTAATTAAGTAAGCTATTGATACTGGTAACTGAAATATGTGATGTTATATTTGTAGGTAGAGTTTGGAGCTGCAGTGATTTGTTGATGAATTGGTTAGTTTATCAACAGAAAATAAATCGGTAACAATTTTAATAATCAATTTTTCGTTGTTTTTTAAGCAGAAATGCCACAAATTCATTGCTCTAAGCTTCTCAAATGTGAATATTTGCTGGTTTTCTTATTCTTCCATGATAAGAACATGTATCTGTGTGGGTTTTTGGACTGCTAGTCAGGCAAAACTTTAAATTTGAAGATGTCACCTTGGGCTTTAGGAAATTGCGATGAGCATTATTATTATTTTTTTTACATTATATAGACCAAACAAACTGTTAATTTAAACTGTTAACTTTGAATTTCTGTCTTGCATCTATAGAAATACT